>MUZC01004429.1:208200-229274 GCA_002072015.1 Radix auricularia | reverse complement strand
ATTGATAGATAGATAGATAGATAGATAGATAGATAGATAGATAGATAGATAGATAGATAGATAGATAGATAGATAGATAGATAGATAGATAGATAGATAATTAATTTTTAAAAAGAAGGTAAAAATGTTGGAATATTTTATGTGTTAGAGGTCATCTTCTAATCTGATTTGACCCCTCAATACAACTTTTGACACTACCTTAAATTCGTTGAGTTTTTGGACTCAGCTTGATACCGATAGTAAGAAACACACAGCACACATTAAAAAAAAAACGGTTGTTGAACAATTGTTCGTCTTTTGAGTGGGAATTACACGAAGATATGTACAAGAAAGACGGAATGAGAAGAGCGGGTGGGAGGAACTATAAGAGAGAATTCGTTGAAGAGCATGTGTGAGAGGGGAACATGGGAGAGAGAGAGAGAGAGTGTTTGAGGTAAGGGGAGAGAAAGAAAGAAGGAGATAGATAGATAGGAAGCTCAAGGGAAACCATGCCAGAAAATCAATTAAAGGGGGAAAATTGACATGGAGCTAGTGGAAGGATGCATGCTAATGTTGATAATCTATTGCAGGGGTCGGCTATCTTTTAAGGACGGATGAGCCAAAAATTACACATTTTAAGAAATTTCCCAGTTTTTTGAAGAGGCACTAACATGAATTATGAAAACAGAATGATATAATTATTAATATGTGCGCATGGAGCTGGAAAGCCGCAACTTGACATAAAAAGAGTCGCGTGTGACTTGCGAGTCGGAGGTTGCCGCCCCTGATCTATAGCTATCTTTGCCACGAAAAGTAACTATAGTAAACTAGAAATCTCAGTTTATCTCCCATCTTCTGTCTTATTTCTTCGTTTCTTATCTTAATTCAATCGCTCGTTCTCTATCTGAAGGATGAGGACTGACCATTGTCCAATACGAAACTACCTGTATAAGTTTGACAACAGAAGGGAACTGGCCTGTCGATTGTGCGGCTGCCCCGAGGAGACGGTGGCCCACGTACTAGAAGTTTGCCCCGAGTTGGTCCAGGTGTTACAAGGAGAGGTTGCGGTACCTGCGGAGGACTACCTCTATGGCGATGCCCGCTTGATGAGGCTCGCTTGCGATAGATTGAACTGGGTCTTAAGAGCCTAACGGCTCGACCTAAAAGAGAATGAATATTCACTATCTGAAGACATGTTTGTTAGCTGGATAAATCAGAATGGATGTTGACAGACTCTATCAGAATGGCTGTTGACAGACTCTATCAGAATGGATGTTGACAGACTCTATCAGAATGGATGTTGACAGCCTGTATCTGAATGGCTGTTGACAGCCTGTATCTCAATGGCTGTTGACAGCCTGTATCTCAATGGCTGTTGACAGCCTGTATCTGAATGGCTGTTGACAGCCTGTATCTCAATAGCTGTTGACAGCCTGTATCTGAATGGCTGTTGACAGCCTGTATCTCAATGGCTGTTGACAGCCTGTATCTGAATGGCTGTTGGCAGTCTCTCTCAGAATCTTGCGTAAGACAACTAACTTATTGAAATCACGTCAGGCCAATATTGTGGTGAAAGAGACGGGTGAGGAAGTGTGTGGGCGGGACGGGGTGTGACAGACGCAGTGTGGTCAGAGAGAATGATTCCAGATGGTAGGGTCTCGCCAGCCAGGGAAAGAACTTGGCCGGACTCCCCAGCTGTTAGGGTGGTCTCCGCAGCATTTAGAGTTGTCTCCCCAGCTGACAGCTGTTAGAGTGGTCTCCCCAGCTGACAGCTGTTAGAGTGGTCTCCCCAGCTGACAGCTGTTAGAGTGGTCTCCCCAGCTGTTAGATTGATCTCCCAAGCTGACAGCTGTTAGAGTGGTCTCCCCAGCTGACAGCTGTTAGAGTGGTCTCCCCAGCTGTTAGATTGATCTCCCCAGCTGACAGCTGATAGAGTCGTCTCCCCAGATGTTAGATTGATCTCCCCAGCTGACAGCTGTTAGAGTGGTCTCCCCAGCTGTTAGAGTGGTCTCCCCAGCTGACAGCTGTCAGAGTGGTCTCCCCAGCTGACAGCTGTTAGAGTGGTCTCCAATTTATTAAATTTTTAAAAAATCATGTTAAGCCTGGTCCCTTTTTGGACTCAGGACGTGTTAGCGCATTTTCGTATTATGTATCAGTACTTATGTTAGATATCAGCATTATGTAGTTATCAGTAATTGTGTTTAGATGTTAGACATATTTTTATGAATTTTTAGGAACTCTTGTGTGTTGGTGGTGGTAGGAACTCTTGTGTGTTGGCGGTGGTAGGAACTCTTGTGTGTTGGCGGTGGTAGGAACTCTTGTGTGTTGGTGGTGGTAGGAATTCTTGTGTGTTGGAGGTGGTAGGAACTCTTGTGATATACATCATGGGTCTAGGACTTTCATACTTCCATGAGCTCTACTGCCACTACAAGAGGTCGGATCAAGTAACTGAGTGTTGATGCACAAATGGCAGGTCAGGACATACAAAAAACATATATACATCACTGGTCTAGGACTTATGGATGCTGAGATCTAGGGTGATGACAGACGGACGGACGGACAGACGGACAAAACGGATACAATAGCGCATTTCGACTTCTCGAAAATGCGCTAAAAATGGTCCATCTTTTATTATTAAGATCGTCACTTTCATCTTTGTAACTAGATGAAAATTCAATACTTAATTATATCAATTTTATGTAGACCACTATAAATATTTTAAAAATAAGGTAGTGGTTATTTTGGTTAATGGTTAATGTGTATATATATATATATATATATATATATATATGTTAGGGCTGTTATCGATTAATTTAAATTTAATCGTTAACTTTTGAAAAATTAGCGGAAAATTAATCGATAATTTTGATTAAAGTTAAAAATAAGATGTATGACGTCATTAAACTGAAAATTTCAAGTGAAATAACGAAACAGGCAATTTGCATTTTTTTATTTAAATATAGGCCTACGTAGTTCAATATAATGTCAATGAATTTAACTTTTCTTATTGTTAATAAAGTAACAACAATGTTAATTTTTTTATATCATTTTCCTTATAAGTTTACAGTTTAAAATTATTTTTTAAAATCGAAGTTTGTACGTAGAAATGCATACTATTATTAATAATTAATTATTTATTAATAAATCGCATACATTTTTTTAAAACATAATATGCTATAAATTCAATCGCAATTTTATCGATTAAAATAATTTTAAACGATAAAAAATGTTACCGATTAATCGAGAAATTAATCGTTAATTTCCGGAGACCTAATTTATATGCATATAACCTAGGTAGAATTTGTCTTGCTATCTTCGCTACAACAGAAGTAATCTATTCTAAATCGTATATAGATATCGCCTAGAATCTAGATGATAATAGTTTAAACCTAGATCAATATAGTTTCAGTTTTTAATTTGATATCTTGGGCACATCTTTTGTTTTAGTGACAGAAGACGTGGGGAGTATTCAATATATTTATTCAGTTCGTCGGAAGAAATATTTCTCTTAAAGAGTAATTCAAACAAGATGGCTGACAAAATGTTTAAGGGACTAATTAATGAAAATGATTCTTATCTCATATGCTACAGACGCTCCTTCTGTACAGAAGATTATTGCATCCTAAGTATATCTATGGTTTGTGTTTAGTCCTGTATTCTTATTAGAGTTTTTAAATGATGATAAAGTATTGGCCTTCCTGGTTCCTTCAGGCAACCCATTCCACGCCCGAATACCGGACGGGAAGAAAGAAAACATGCGAGTGAAATGTCATTATTGATTAGGGCCCATTTTACCGTTTACCCCCCCCCCCCCAAAAAAAAAATGTGCTGACTTCAGTCAAAGTAAATGACTTTGCTTGCTGATAACCAACATTTTTTCAACTATTCGTAAAGACAACTAATAGTAAACAATGAAGATTTCGTTGTCTATATTATTTACATTGCACAACACAAAACTCTTGAACTTGAAATGTTATCGATTGTTATCATGGGGAAAAATAGTCCCGTTCATCGTCCAAGCGAAGCAAAGTTATTTGACATCTCCAAAGTTGCTGGGAGCGCTTGCCCAGGTCTGAACAACTTCACCTCCACCGCTACCGTTGATGTAGCCGAGGCACTTTGCTCGGAGAAATCTTGTTTGGCTACTTGAGACAGCCAGCTCCTGACCTGGGACGGTGTTGACTTCATCGATCTACCAGCAAGTGGCTCACTACCAGAGAAACCTCTTTTTGTGGAGCGAGAATCGAAAAGAATACCATCATTAAGTCCACGGGTTCTCATTCAAAATTTAAAAAACGGGTATTTATTATATCATGAATGTTGCAGCGTTGTAGATGATAAAACTCTGCCGTTATATTTGGTCGTGTTGGAAATATACCGTGTAGATTGAAATTTCACGTGAACGAGAAAAGAAGAGGTTAAAATACTTGTTCACAGAGGTACTGAAAGAATAATACTGCATACGAATTTTACTTTATTGTATGATTCGAAGAAGAAGAAAAGAAAGAACTCAAAATATAAAAGTTCATTTAGCGATATAAATAAACGAAATATGATGTTATCTGAACATGAGTACAAATGTGGGGAAATGAAATAATTAGCTTATAAAAAAAATGCTCCTTCTGTACAGAAGATTAGATGACATAACCAGGTGTGTTTGAGGATTAAACAAAACAGTAGCTATATCCCGGGATTCGATCTAGTCGTAGGTTGTTGTCAGTGAAGACAACTTTGACTGTTTATACAAAATATTTGACCGATAAATCCTTATCTTTAAAATCCATTATCTTATTTGAAAACAAAGTGGGTTTTAAAAAAAAATATTTATTATTATTATTATTTTTTTGTTGTTGCACAAGATTTTTGGTTTTGAAAAAGTACAAATCCCAAGGCAGGAACAAGTAGTGTCCTTCACCTAAGTAGTGTTTTATTGAACTAGATTCAAGTTGGTAAAAAATAAAAATAAATAAATTTAAAAAAACCCAAAAAACAATACACTCTTCAAATGACACAAACTAAGTCCCTCTTCTTGGACTGGTCAAACAAGTCCTCTCAGATTTCTAGCGTCATCCGATCAGCTTGGCGCCACTTAAGGGCAGTAACTTTCCTCTCGTGGACCCCTGGTCGGTCTCTACCGGCCCGCACAATATCGGGTGACAGCCAGACTCGCCTCAGGTTGCCATTAAAGATGTTTTTGTAGAGTAATAGGTTATTGGATACACAGAAGAATTGGTTAGTTTTTTTTTTCGTTTTTTTTTTTGGGTGGGGCTGTGGGGTGGGGGACATTTTTTTATGCAATCAAAATGGAAGTATTGGGGCCGTCTCAATGTTAATGCTGCAGTCATAAAGTCCTTGCCAGAGTCAAGTGGGGGTTGTCTGTCAGTCATGTTTGAGAAGGTCTACCCTAAATAGCATAAGGAACTTTTACACACACACATTCCATGTGTAGAAAAATAAAAAATAATTTTGGTTGTAAAAAACTAATAAAAAGAATCATAATTTTCCAACACATTTTTTTTGTACTGACCTCATATCCACAATTTTTCTACCTCCAAAATGTAAAGCTTTAATCTTCTCAAGTTCGTCTTGTCCTTCACCTTAATATCATCAGTATTATGATTGTAAACGTTGTAAGACAAGACAGCCTCCCTTCCTCCAATGATCGAATAAACCCGTAAAAGTTCGCTAGCCACATTTCGTAATTTCATTAATTTCCAGATGTCACTTCCAGGCCCTCAGCTGTTCCCTCCAGGCCCTCAGCTGTTCCCTCCAGGCCCTCAGCTGTTCCCTCCAGGCCCTCAGCTGTTCCCTCCAGGCCCTCAGCTGTTCCCTCCAGACCCTCAGCTGTTCCCTCCAGGCCCTCAGCTGTTCCCTCCAGGCCCTCAGCTGTTCCCTCCACATCAAATATTCGGATTACATTTCCGCAAACTCCATAAATAGAAATTTATGATACCAAAAAAAAAATGAATTTATTTATTTCCCTATTATTAGCCCAACACCTCTTTACTTATACTTATACTCAGTCCACTCTTTCTCTCTGCTCTGTAAGTCTCGTATCTCTTCCTCTGTTATCTTCTCTACCCCGTACTCTATAATTTTCTCTTAAATCCTTTCTCTCTCTTTCTCTATCCTTGTCTTCCTGCTCCATATTCCCCTTTCTAACTCTAACCCCACATTCATACATAATTTTATTACAACACATCAAAGTAAGAAATGCACGAGAAGTCTACAACCTATAATAATCCGCTTCTCATAAAACCTTCAAACTTTAGTTAGTACTTGTCGGGTTGTGTAGAACAAGGTAAAAATTCCTGATCTTCTCTACTAAAGAACTAACGCTGCAATGTTGTCTTTCCTGGGAGACACCAAACATTGCAGTCATCAAGAAAGAGAGAAAAAAAAATCTGCTTAAGAGACACGCAATGCGGATGAATTGTTCACAGGCTTTTGTGTAACACGGGAACTGGTGTATACCACGGGAACTGGTGTGTACCAAGGGTACTTGTGTGTACCACGGGATCTGGTGTGTACCAAGGGAACTGGTGCGGGAACTGGTGTGTACCAAGGGTACTTGTGTGTACCACGGGATCTGGTGTGTACCAAGGGAACTGGTGTGTACAACGGGATCTGGTGTGTACCACGGGAACTGGTGTATACCAAGGGAACTGGTGTGTACCAAGGGAACTGGTGTGTACCACGGGAACTAGTGTGTACCACGGGAACTGATGTGTACCAAGGGAATTTGTGTGTACCAAGGGAACTGGTGTGCACGAAGGGAACTGGTGTGTACCACGGGAACTGGTGTGTATCACGGGAACTGGTGTGTACCATGGGAACTTGTGTGTACTAAGGGAACTGGTGTGTACGAAGGGAACTGGTGTGTATCACGGGAACTGGTGTGTATCACGGGAACTGGTGTGTATCACGGGAACTGGTGTGTATCAAGGGAACTGGTGTGTACTAAGGGAACTGATGTGTGTACGAACGGAACTGGTGTGTACCACGGGAACTGGTGTGTACCAAGGGAACTGGTGTGTACCAAGGGAACTGGTGTGTATCACGGGAACTGAGTGTATCACGGGAACTGGTGTGTACCACGGGAAATGGTGTGTACTACGGGAACTTGTGTGTATCACGGGAACTGGTGTGTACCAAGGGAACTGGTGTGTACCAAGGGAACTTGTGTGTACCAAGGGAACTGGTGTGTACGAAGGGAACTGGTGTGTACTAAGAGAACTGTTGTGTGTACGAACGGAACTGGTGTGTACCACGGGAACTGGTGTGTACCAAGGGAACTGGTGTGTACCAAGGGAACTGGTGTGTACCAAGGGAACTGGTGTGTACGAATGGAACTGGTGTTTACCACGGGAAATGGTGTGTACCAAGGGAACTGGTGTGTACCAAGGAACTGGTGTGTACCAAGGGAACTGGTGTGTACCAAGGGAACTGGTGTGTACGAAGGGAACTGGTGTGTACCTCTTGAACTGGGATGTACCTCGGGAACTGTACCCTCGGGAACTATTGTGTATCCTGGGAATTGGTGTGTAACCCTGGAACTGTTATGTATCCCGGAAACTGGTTTTTACCCGGGAACTATTGTTTCCATTTCAATACTTCCTCGATTCCAGGAACAAACGGGCTCTCGCCTTGAGCTTTAAGATAAACAAGACATTGAAAGAAGCTGTGGATGGGGGATGGGGGGTTGGGGTGCTGGTGGGCCACATACAAGGCAGGGGGAAAAAAACAAAATCTGATTTCAAATAAAACCCTTCTTCTCCGATTACACGGTGGCGTTAAAAGCTTTCGGTTGATTTTCCAAATATTTTCAACCTTATTTGCAGATTATTTAAAAATAGCTGATGAAAAGAGGAGATTTAATGTCCAATACAATTAGATTTTAATCTATAAAGTTGAAATACTTTAACGTCTAAAGTCTGGCTTAGTGAAAATAGGTCGGTGGTATTTAGGGTCAGTGGTGTTTAGATAGTTGGTATTTAGGTAGGTGGTGTTTAGGTAGGTGGTATTTAGGTAGGTGGTATTTAGGTAGGTGGTATTTAGGTAGGTGGTATTTAGGTAGGTGGTATTTAGGTCAGTGTTTTAGGTCATTGGTATTTAGGTCGGTGGTATTAAGTTCGGTGGTATTTAGGTAGGTGGTATAGGTCGATGGTATTTAGGTAGGTGGTATTTAGGTCGCTTGTATTTAGGGCGCTGTTTAAGAAGTTGTCAACAGAACTGCGGAATAATAAATTTTCACCTATGCACATCCAAACAAACAGAAGAGGCAATGTGGGAATACTGGCTTGTGTAGCAGTGGTGGTCTTTTTGTCCAAGCAGTTGCCTAAATGTACTGCCAGTTGCCCATGTGTAATAGCATTTGTACAAAGTTACTAGCAGTTAACAACTCTGTCATTGTGAAAGTGCCGAGAAAACTAGCATAGTTCCATCTGTATAAGAAGCAGCCCACCTTCGCTAACAGTTGCACATCTATAATAGCATAGTTCCATCTGTACAAGCAGTTGCCCATCTATACTAGCATATTCCATCTGTACAAGCAGTTGCCCATCTATACTAGCATATTCCATCTGTACAAGCAGTTGCCATTGAGACAATTAAAATTATTCTTGCAATAAAACAAGTGTTTAACGAACCATTTTTTTCATAATTTCCGTTAACTTCCTTTATTTTACGTGACAGATGGCAAGTTGTGTAAACCTTATATTTCCTGATGTCCATGTTGTGTGATCTTGTCCGGCAAGTTGTGTAAACCTTATATTTCCTGGTGCCCATGTGATGTACACGGTTTGTTGTCCGGCAAGTTGTGTAAACCTTCTATTGACTGATGTCCATGTTCTGCGATGTTGTCCGGCAAGTGTGCTCTCCTATAGCACGCTGCTTTATAACAATACAACGCCCCAAAACACAATCTTAATAAATTTAAACATTACTCATTTGCCATCAGTACATACACACAGTTCATAACGAAGAATTTCAAGTGAACTTACAGGATATAGCACGAACTATTTATTAATAATCTCTAAACTTGTTATAAAGAAATTTTTACCGACATTCGAGTACAGAGCTAGACTAGGGGCTCGGGAAATTTGCGGTTCACGGACCGCATGCGGCTCTTTCGATGTCAAGATCCGGCATCCTAGTTCCACGCGCGAATATCTATAATTATATTAGGACTTTTAGCAATTAATTTAAATTTTATCGTTAACGTTAATTTCGATTAAAGCCAAAAATTAAAATTTATGATGTCATAGGTAACGCTTATTAAAGTAAATCTAGATAACACTGGAATGTCTCCTTTCTATGTCATCTTTTAGCCAAATACGCAAGAAGACAAGTAGTGTTGTTGAAATTATTTGGTTCAGGTGATGAGCGGGTCTGATTGACAATATAACCAGCAGAGCTGAACAATCATTCACATGGAACTGAGGTAACTGGTATGCACAAAACGGTCTTGGCAAGGAATGACATTATCGGATATTGTATTCATCGAGTTTCAACCAGTGAAGATTGTTAATGGATTCAGGAACTTTCATCTCCATTTTATAACGCAGTAATTCATCAGAAGGGTTGTCGTCATTTCCTGTCTATGAGTCAGACTTCATTACTGCCATTAGCTTTACACGCTTTTCATTTGGTTTGACAAGTAGGCGAAGTGTTAGAACCATAGTAATAATAGTATGCAAACTTTATCAACACTTTGAATATTCCCGTAAGTCAATAGCTTAAAACAGAAGTGTTCTTGAAGTCGTCAGGAAATTTATTATTTATTTGCCTTTTTTTAAAAAAAAAATTAACCTTTTGGCTTCCCATAATTTGTAAGTGATGGGTCGATTTATTGTTATAAAATAATTTAAACTTAAATTTTATCGATTAATCGCTAAATTAATTATTAATTTCCGCAACCCTAAATTATATATATATTTTTTAAAACTCATGTTAGTTGCTCTTTAAAAAAACTGGGAAAATTTCTTAAATTGTAATTTTTGGCTCTTTTGTTTCAGAATTTTGCCGACCCTGGGTGAAGAGATTTAGTTTTCATCAATTCCCTGATTTTAGGGCGTTGTAGGAATGAATATTTGAGATAAGTGGTTGCTACAGCAACAGTTAATTGAACGTTGGTCAGGATAGAAATATTTGATGCAGTAAACAATTTGAACAGTATGTCTTATCTTTTTTATGTTATCTGTTACAGGCGCTGCTTCTGTAAAGAAGATTATTGGGGCCTGTTGGAGGGTATGCTATAAAAATCCACTTGTACTTGGGTGAAATTGTTAGCTCATCCGTTATTGCAACGGATGATGACGTAGGGTTAATTATTGATATTGTTGTATAGGTTTTGTAGTCATCTCGTACTTAAAATTCACCTTTCGATTGAAATTACAATCACAGCTCAGTCGTACACCTAGACCAGGAGTCTCCAAACTACGGCCCGCGGGTCAGATGCGGGCCGCTAGACCCTCTCATCCGGCCACATGAGACAATTTAATCGAAAAAAAGATACTTTTTGTGCTTTCTACTATTTCTTTCTTATTTTGACCTCTAGTGTGTAGTCTCCCCCCCCCCCNCCCCCCCCCAAACTTCTGTTTGACAGTTAATGCGCCCCCACCCACCCCCCAGGCAGAAAAGATTGGATAACTCTGACCTAGGCAAACAACTTTTAAAAAAGAATCGATTGCTCCATTACTACTACCTAAAAAAGAGTCAGATACGATATTTAAGAATTTCAATTTAGCGAACTGTATGAAATCTTATAAAAGGCTTCAATAGATCAAAAGTGATCTTAATAATCTAATTGCCGGTTGGTCAAATGAGTTAAGAGCTTTCATCTATTATGGAGGTAGGCGTTTTATATAGGAGAAAAAACTAATCTTATTGTTCAGTTTAAAAAATATATATATTAAATTTCAACAAGCTACATACCGGATTTCTTTCTTTGAATTTTAATTTAATTTTGTGGCTAAATGATTCAGTTCTGTGTTTGAAAGTTGAAGTTTTAAATATTTTTAAAATAGTTCTAGTGTTACTAAGGTGCCACAAAAACTAGGAGTCTTTTAAAATATTTAAATATTATCAAAAGCTTTTGTCCTAAATGGTTCTTATGTTGATTCAGCAGCAAATTCAAGACAATAAAATGCGATCAGAGAAGACAAACATTTTGGCTTAAAGAACAAGTATTTCAGATAAGACAAACATTTTGGCTTAAAGAACAAGTATTTCAGATAAGACAAACATTTTGTCTTAAAGAACAAGTATTTCAGATAAGACAAACATCAAATATATATAATTCTCAATGTAACGTCCGTCACACTACTATTTTTAGATAGCTGCGCACCAAAAATACTCAACAAAAATATATAAGTTGCAATTTATGTCCCGATGCCGCTACTAATTTTAGAAACCAGCGCACCAAAAATGATTAAAATTGTTACTGGAAATAAATGAATAAGACAAAAAAATTATACAATAAATTAGATTTATGACGTCATTAAACTGAAAATTTCATAAAATGCCCATAGCTTATATATTGATTTTTAAGCGCATTTTCGAGAAGTCGAATGCGCTATTGTATCCGTTTTGTCCGTCTGTCCGTCCGTCCGTCTGTCATCACCCTAGATCTCAGCATCCATAAGTCCTAGACCCATGATGTACATATGTTTTTTGTATGTCCTGACCTGCCATGTGTGCATCAACACTCAGTTACTCGATCCGACCTCTTGTAGTGGCAGTAGAGCTCCTGGAAGTGCCATATGACCTCATTTTCCATACAATTTTTTTATATTTTATTTCACTAAAATGTTCAAAACAACAATTGACGGAGTATTTGGGCGATTAGCTGATTACAATTTAGAATGTTTCATTTATGAGTCCTATTTCAGTGACCACAAACCACTTGTAGTTAGATTAAAGAGAAAATAAAAAATTTAAAATGTAAAGAAATGACTTTTAAATAAAAAAAATTTCAGGTATATTCATTACACAAGAAAATTCATAAAAATATGTCTAAAATCTAAACACAATTACTGATAAATACATAATGCTGATATCTAACATAAGTACTGATACATAATACGAAAATGCGCTAACACGTCCTGAGTCCAAAAAGGGACCAGGCTTAACATGATTTTTTTCGGATGAACATTTGTTCAAAATTAAGAGATTGAAGCTGAAATATATTGATTTTTAAAACTTCCGTCATTTATGACGGGTGATACCCTAGTTTTAGCTTAAAGAACAAGTATTTCAGATAAGACAAACATTTTGGCTTAAAGAACAAGTATCTTCCCCTCAACTCTAACGTGTGTCCATGTGTCACGAACGAACGTTTTGACCCGAAGGCTGAATTTTACGGCTGAAAACGCGCCATAAGTTTCTAATAAAATTACCGCTTTAATCCCACCGTTTGACTCCAGTAATCAACTGTGGCTCGAATAGAATCGGTGTGGGTGTGTCAAGGTATGTGGCTGTGTGTGTGGTATTATTGATCAGACGCCACCAAGGGACCGCCCCACTTCAGATAACTCCAGTGGGATTTAAGGCATAATTGCCGCGTGAGTAGAGTGGTCCCGCTTAACTCGTCTGTCGTTACAGTAAATTACCTATTCACTTACGGAGTCAACGGCCAATGAAATGTGAATGGCATGCAATGCATTGATATTAAAATACAATTCTCATTAAACACAATATGGAGACGAACCGCGGTTGGTGTGAGGGCAGGGTAGGGCGGGGTAGGGTAGGGTTTAACCTCATCAGCGTTTCGCAAACACCGCGGCGCACTGGAGCCGCACCATTACGCATCCATTATTCTCCTAATCTTGAGAAGATCTCATTACACTACAGATTAGCCATTGGGAATTCCCGGCGGAGATCTCAGGAAGAGACCAGACCAAACTGCACCAGGCGAGCTGGTGAAACGAGAGAAGTCATCAAGACGCGCAAACGTGAGGTGTTGAACGCGTTTTTGCACACACACACACACACACACACACACACACACACACACACACACACGCGCGCACAAAATTACGGTTGTGAAATCCCTTGACCGCGTCATCTGTAATATTGATGGGTGAAGTCGCTGCTGTAGCCATGTGGGAATGGCGTCTTCAATGTTGTGCGGCGAAATTAAAATATCTCATAAAAAAATTGTTTAAATTAATTTTTTTGTTCTCTTATTAAAGTTAAAAGAAATGTTTGAGCTTGATGGGGAAGAAGTGTTAATAATAAAAATCGTCGGAAGAGAAATTTGAAACAGATCACTTGCTACTGGGAGAAATCTTTGAACCATAAAAATTGTTTCACGGGAGAAATCTTTGAACCTTAAAAATTGTTTCACGGGAGAAATCTTTGAACCTTAAAAATTGTTTCACGGGAGAAATCTTTGAATCTTAAAAATTGTTTCACGGGAGGAATCTTTGAACCTTAAAAATTGTTTCACGGGAGAAATCTTTGAACCTTAAAAATTGTTTCACGGGAGAAATCTTTGAATCTTAAAAATTGTTTCACGGGAGAAATCTTTGAACCTTAAAAATTGTTTCACGAGAGAAATCTTTGAATCTTAAAAATTGTTTCACGGGAGAAATCTTTGAACCTTAAAAATTGTTTCACGGGAGAAGTCGTAGAATTAGACAAATTGAAGCAGGGAGAGAGCATTTAACTTATCTCTTTCAAGTAGAAGTATTCAAAATTTGAGTTAAAAAATACCATATTTAATCAACATTTTCCCTCTTTTTAAATATATACCAGAGCTATAATCTAGCCTGTTGTTATACCAGAGCTATAATCTAGTCAGCTGTTATACCAGAGCTATAATCTAGTCAGCTGTTATACCAGAGCTATAATTTAGTCAGCTGTTATACCAGAGCTATAATCTAGCCTGTTGTTATACCAGAGCTATAATTTAGTCAGCTGTTATAACATTGTGACATTGCATATTTTGGAACTAGAGTCTCAGAAGTAACTCTCTATGCAAACAGTACCTTACTTTTTTGGGTCTATAATTACATGTTCGAAGAAAATTTTGAGAAAAAATAATTTTTGGAATAACCGAGAAAGAATTACTCGATTCTACTGATCAATTTGAAAACTGCTGGAAAAAAAGGAAACAAAATTAATCGATATATTTGACCGAGATATTATCCTGGCAAATTGGACAAACTTCGTTAATTATCGGTTTTAAATTATTATTAAAAAGGTTTTAGTGCATGCATCAGTGGGTCTTAAATAGTATAAAGGTGGGTCTTTCGACGGACATTTAAAAAACGCTATGATTACTTCTGATGTCTTGTCTGCTGTTAATTATTTCAACTTCCTTCACAGTCTGCTGAGCACAAACCGATTGCTGGTTAAATAAAGAGACAAATAAGTGGAGCAAACTTCTGTGATAAATTTGTATAATGCTATTGCTGCTATTCTGATCATAAATAAGATTTAGAATTATCTATTTTTTTATTAGCTTGAAAAATATTTCCTACCATAACCTCATAAGCCTCCACTTGCTTAATGCAATATTGTATAAAAATTCAATTTACCATAAATAAATCTGGCCACGAAAGCCACAATGAAATAGTTGAAATTATTTTGACACGCGAGCAACTCACCACTACCGCCATATTGTAAAGATCAAATACGACTACAGTCTAAACATTTTTTTCAACGTTCAGCTTCAGAAAGCCACAACACCAAGCCAATAAGAACATTTAAATCTTCGATACATTATAAATTACTTTTTTAAAAAAAATATTTTTTATCCTTTCTTTTAATAGTTCAATGCCATTCCATCTCCTCCAGCATAATACTCTAAAGGAATGAGAACTGATCAGTGTAGAATTTTGATCCCAAAGAGCGTCTGAAAGAATCCAGGCAGCGATTACTTAATTAAACTTCAACAGATCCCTGTCATCTTCATTGTTGGTGTTGTCAAGCCTGCAGCTCCTTTATAACTGATTCTGGGTTGTTTTTGTAATACGGCGTCTCGATTCATAACCAGTATTTTGTATTTGTTTGGGGTGGGGTCCCACTTGTTTGAGAACTATTTCAATCAGAGGTATTTCCCGTCACCCCCCCCCCTTCCCGAAAGACTTAGTTTTGCCAGACATCAGTTCCCAGATTTTTTTCGTCGTTAGCAGACGGCTTGTCATCAGACCTCCAACTGGTTCGTGCGGAGGTCAGTCTGACCCCTCAGAGTGTGTTCATATTTCATGACCCGCCCTATGGTCATTCGATCTGAACGTCGGATATCTCCATCTCATACCAGCTCGAAGACAACCATGCGTCGTCCTCATACAGCACTGTCCAGATAAAGTTTTGAGTGACGGTTTGTGCCAGTCAACACCGTAACCATGGTGATGGAAATAAACGTTTTCTAAAAAAAAATGTTTTGTTTTGCATGTCTTTTATAACATTGAAACAGAATTAGGTTTGTTACGTCTGTTAAAAAAAAATTCCTTTTTTTTTTTAAAGAAAGAAATAGAAACCTTGACTACCAATAAGAAAATCTCTTGACGAACCGTTTCTACCTGATTTATAATAAAACCATTAAAAAAAAATTCTAGTTATAATAAGGTTAAAAGAAATATTAATGAAATTGGTGACGGTTGAAGATTTCGACACATACTTTGTCCCTCCTTGGGTGGGAATTACCCTCGCTACGCCCCTGATCATAGATTCGTCTAATATCTAATACAAATAAGTGAAGGATTAGATAGTATTTTAAAAACCCTTTAAAATTTCACCGTTTTGTCGTGGTCCCGTCAGTGGACAAACAAAATTAAAAAATGACCCATTTCCCATGACCCTAACGGGCTGAAATTTTGTACATGGGGTTCTGACACGTAACAATGCAATGTATCAAAATTTCAGATCGATCTAATGTACCATAATTAAATTAATGAGTTTTATTATTTTTTAAAAAGTATGTCTCTATGTAGCATGTGTAATTGACCTCCACCGGTCACTGGAGTTCACTCCAGCCCTCAATGCCTCAGGGGTCTGTCGCGCGATGCGTGTTATATTGAACGTAATACTTTCAGTTATGTCTCACATAAAAGGGATTTATAGTAAAAAAAAAAAAAAACCTTTGTTTTTACGGGTCGTTTAATTTTATGAGTACTTTTTGACGCTTATTTATTTCTATGACACACAAGGCAAACAGAGAGTTGTAAAGATGACACACGGAGTATGAGTAGCTTTATGGTCAACCGTCTTCTTGACCACTGGTCAGGTGGTCGGGCCTGGCCATGACATATTTTGTGTATGACTTATTATTATATGACAGAAGTAGGTCAACACATATTTGATGGATAAATATGGAGAGAAGCCAATAAATAATTTCTTAGAATTAAAAATTCTAATTTAAATATTTAAATTTAAATCTGTTGAAATGATTCAACGGAAGACATAAAACAAAAAATATTCAGGAAAAAAAACTTTCCTTTTTTTTTTTTAAAAGAAGATTCAGAAAATTTTTCTTAGAAAATCTGGACCCGTGACCTGACGGAAACAAAAGCGACAGAGTAGCAACTCAGACCGAAACAAAATGTTGATTTAAGAAATGTTACTGTTTGATCTAGTTGGCTAAACATGCCGCTACAATGAATCTGACAAATTGTTTTTCCGATTCCCGACAATGTTGTCTTGGATGTAAGACTTTGTGAAAGGTTAAAAGGGTGTGTGTGTGGGGGGGGGGGAGAGGAGGAAGGAAGTTGTATGAAACAAACGTACAAAGAAGCAAGAGGTAGCGAACAGAGCACGTGGAGTATGGTGTGGGGTATGTTGTGGATATGGTGTGGGGTATGTTGTGGAGTATGGTGTGGAGTATGGTGTGGAGTATGGTGGGGAGTATGGTGTGGAGTATGTTGTGGAGTATGGTGTGGAGTATGGTGTGGGATATGGTGTGGAGCATGGTGTGGAGTATGATGTAGGTAATGATGTTGAGTATGGTGTGGAGTATGGTGTGGAGTATGGTATGGAGTATGGTGTGGAGTATGATGTAGGTCATGATGTTTAGTATGGTGTGGAGTATGTTGTGGAATATTGTGTGGGGTATGTTGTGGAGTATGGTGTGGATTATGATGTGGGGTATGTTGTGGAGTATGGTGTGGAGTATGGTGTGGGGTATGTTGTGGAGTATGGTGTGGAGTATGGTGTGGAGTATGTTGTGGAGTATGATGTGGGGTATGTTGTGGAGTATGGTGTGGAGTATGATGGTGTTGGGTATGTTGTTGAGTATGGTGTGGGGTATGTTGTTGAGTATGGTGTGGAGTATGATGGTGTGGAGTATGTTATGGAGTATGGTTTGGAGTATGGTGTGGAGTATGGTGTGGAGTATGGTGTGGAGTATGGTGTGGGGTATGTTGTGGAGTGTGGTGTGGAGTATGATGTGTGGAGTAGGGTGTGGAGTAGGGTGTGGAGTATGGTGTGTGGAGTAGGGTCTGGAGTATGGTGTGTGGAGTAGGGTGTGGAGTATGGTGCGGAGTATGGTTTTGGGTATGTTGTGGAGTATGGTGTGGGTATGGTGTGGAGTATGGTGTGGGGTATGGTGTGGAGTATGGTGTGGAGTATGGTGTGGGGTATGGTGTGGAGTATGGTATGGAGTATGGTGTGGGGTATGGTGTGGAGTATGGTGTGGAGTATGGTGTGGGGCATAATGTGTAGAGTATGGTGTGGAGTATAATGTGTGGAGTATGGTGTGGGGTATGGTGTGGAGTATGGTGTGGAGTATGGTGTGGGGCATGTTGTGGAGTATGGTGTTGAGTATGGTGTGGGGTATGGTGTGGGGTATGTTGTGTGAGTATGGTGTGGAGTATGATGTGTGGAGTAGGGTGTGGAGTATGGTGTGTGGAGTAGGCGGTGGAGTATAATGTGTGGATTATGGTGTGGAGTATGGTGTGGGGTATGTTGTGGAGTACGGTTTGGAGTATGGTGTGGAGTATGGTGTGGAGCACGGTTTGGAGTATGGTGTGGTTCGATAGGAGTCAGAATAGCGGATGGAGGTTCGGGGGTATATAAGAAGGCAAGAAGAGTGTGGTAAAGAAGGAGCGCTTCGGGAGGTGGGAGGGGAGATCGACAGGAAGATCAACGATGACCACAGTGACACTGATCATGCACAACTTACGGGTGCTTGCTGTGGCCGGACAGGGGCGGGTGTTGGTTGGTGGCAGGACAGAAAGAAGCATGCCTTCAGGTTAATGCTAGGTCTAAACAAAATACTCATGCTAAACAATACCAACAAACCTCCTGCTAAGTTTTTTTAAAAAAATATATAACAAAATATTTAACAGAATATATAACCAAAAAAACGAACAAAAATGATAAAATAAACAATTAAAATAATCTTTATGAAGCAGCAATTTTCCTGAGATCGAAATGCTAAAAACTATCTCATCATTATAAACGAAACGATTTTTTTCTCGATCTTCCTTAAACTGTAATAAATAAGACACACGTGAGTCTCTAGCTAGATTTATGGCTGAATTACGTCCTGGCTTTTATCTTTTAAGCGATTTTACGAATTAGTTTTGAGTTTCAGCTGTAATGTCAACCATATGTACTACCGTTAATAGCTGCGTTATCATCATTCAGCTGTACTATCATCAATCACATGTACTATTTTTCAATCAGCCATACTGCCTTCAATCAGCTGTGCTATCATCAATCAGCTGTATTATCGTCAATCAGCTGTATTATCGTCAGTCAGGTGTTTTATCATCAATCAGCTGTATTATCATCAGTCAGCTGTATTATCATCAATCAGCTGTATTATCATCAATCAGCTGTATTATCATCAATCAGCTGTTATATCAATCAGCTGTTATATCAATCAGCTGTTATATAATCAAATCAGTTGTTATATCAATCAGCTGTGCTATCATCAATCAGCTGTGCTATCATCAATCAGCTGTTATATCAATCAGCTGTTATATCAATCAGCTGTTATACCAATCAGCTGTTATATCAATCAGCTGTTATATCAAACAGCTGTTATATCAATCAGCTGTGCTATCATCAATCAGCTGTGCTATCATCAATCAGCTGTGCAATCATCAATCAGCTATGCTATCATCAATCATCTGTGCTATCATCAATCAGCTGTTATATCAATCCGCTGTTATATCAATCATTTGTGCTATCATCAATCAGCTGTTATATCAATCCGCTGTTATATCAATCATTTGTGCTATTATCAATCAGCTGTTATATCAATCCGCTGTTATATCAATCATTTGTGCTATCATCAATCAGCTGTTATATCAATCCGCTGTTATATCAAACATTTGTGCTATCATCAATCAGCTGTTATATCAATCCGCTGTTATATCAATCATTTGTGCTATTATCAATCAGCTGTGCTATCCTTTCGTTTATTTGAGTGATTTTATTTTTTTTAATTATTCAAAGAATTTAAAAGAAATATATTCCTAGCTATTTGAAAAAAAAATATATATATTTACTGCGACATTTAATTAGACGTGAAAACATATCCGACATTTTTTTTAAAACTCATTTCAATATTGACTTCGGTGTGGAAGGTTTTTTTTTTTTTAAATTTTAAAAAGGAAACCATTAAAGAAATTTTGAGAGTATTATTTATTAATATTTTTAGCCTTTTGTTCTCGTATAAAGTTTAAGTGAAAACTGGTACTGGTATTTTCGACGATTCCTTCGAAGGCGGGAGATATATGAGAGTAAGGACAAGGCCAAAGGTCACAGAGGTGAGGTTTTGGTCACATGACATCCTTGACAGAAGCGCCACTACACTCATCAAATAACGAGGTGGTAGGTGTAAAAAGTTTTAATTGAAGGGTTTGTTGAAAAATTGACACAAAATAATCGACAATAGCCAGGGAACAAATATTGATTGTCTTAAAACAGTTTATTTCAACTCATCATTGTAAAATTCTTGAAAGTGTTTTTTTCTTTAAAAAAAACCAGCTAGTATCTTCAATTATTTAGTGACATTAATTTCATGGATTTATATGCTGTAATATATTTAATTGTTGTTTGTAAATCGAAATATATGAGGAAAAAAATAGTCTGATATCTTATTTTTGGGGTATTTAAATAAATTCATGTAGACTACTGTTTTTCTAAACATAGCATATTTTTTCCAATAAATTTCTATATAATTTTGGTATCGAAAATTTAATCATAATTTAAATACAATCAAGTCTACTGTCTCTGATGATCCTATTATAAATGTTGATGTGTAGAATACATTGAATTAAAACATCCCCATGCCTCGTTGTTTGTTTGGAATGAGTTGTATGTTACATTAAAGTAAAGCTTTATAATCACCGAATGACTGGCACTATGTCAATTTCATATTCTGTTCACATCCTCATATTTTTTAAAGCATTTTTCGGATTCATATTTAATTCAAGCAACAAAAAAAAAAGGAAAAAAATATATACATAGATCTATATCCATAAGAAACGTTAACTATGTCGCAATCAGCGTTATGAAGCTTCTTAAACTAAAGAAAACAACTCGTTGAAATGAGTTTGTTTTGGTAACACTATACGGCAGTAGGAGTAATGTTTTGTAATTGATGTCATTTTAACTGAGTTATGAACATACGTAATTGTTGAAGAAAAGAGGGTTGATAAAAAAAATGCTGGGTTTTTAAAAAAACGACAAGGATTTGTTGTTTCCTCAATAATAAAAGGAGGCATTACCTTGAATATCGGCCTCAGGAGAAAGTTTTCTTTCACTGGCAGAAGCCTGTAAGAAAAGAGAAATTCTTTTATTCAATATATTCCTTGGATCAATCAAAGTTCAAATTTATTTCTATATGAGATACTGAATTGAAATTTTTATAATTGAATTATATTATATATATATTTAAAATCTTTTTTCTTAAATGGAGAAGTTTGTACGTTAAAAAAATCATGTTAAGCCTGGTCCCTTTTGGAACTCAGGACGTGTTAGCGCATTTTCGTATTATGTATCAGTACTTATGTTAGATATCAGCATTATGTAGTTATCAGTAATTGTGTTTAGATTTTAGACATATTTTTATGAATTTTCTTGTGTAATGAATATACCTGACATTTTTTTTATTTAAAAGTCATTTCTTTACATTT
>MUZC01004429.1:168690-207396 GCA_002072015.1 Radix auricularia | reverse complement strand
TTATTATTATTATTATTATTATTATTATTAAGGGGGGTGAGCGGTCTAAAGCCAGGGGCCCCCGACGGTTTAGGTGCCCCCAAACTTTTTATAGTTATAATAAAAGTATACAAATGTTTGCACGAACTATTGAAAATATAAAAATTAAATAAATGTATAAATATTATCTATATAACTGATCGCCATTCAGACCTGATAGTGTTAAAAATCGATAAAACGTGATTTAATTGGCTCACTTAGAGAACATAGTATAAAGTATAGTTTATATTTTTAAAATTTCTCATTTTAGACATGCTCCGCTGGCCGTGTGGAGAGAGTACAGGCGCGTGATGCAACTGGTGTGGGGTTCGATTCCCAGCAGAGGAAAATAAAAAATTTCTTTTCACACTCATTTGTAACATACCGCAAACACTTTAAACAGTTATTCCTTCGTGTTCGTTTTTTTTTCATTATTAATACTTAGTTACAGTCCTATATTTGCTTTTAACAATCAATTTATTTTAAGGGATGCTGGCTGGATAGGGCCCCCGTTTCATTGCAGCCGGGGGCCCCTTACAGTCTTAATCCGCCCCTGTCTGAAGTGTTGCGAATGGAGCCAAACCTTTACACATCGTAGCAGATGAAGTCGCATAATGGAGAATGGATGCTGCGCCCTTTTGGTATCATAAATAATGCCATAACAGCATATATTGCACGTGAGGTCCATTAGGCCTGATGTAAATTTGAGAGTTTATTCCAGCTGAATCTGTTTTGTAATAACGATAAGCCTGACATAGTTTATATATGAACTTAAAGTCATCTCTCCATCCAGGGTTCTCGCCTGTGTTAATATCATCTGTCACAACGAGATGGGAGTCAGCCTGACATAGTTTATATAAGAACTTAAAGTCATCTCGCCATCCAGGGTTCTGTGTTAACATCATCTGTCACAACGAGATGGTAGTCAGCCTGACATAATTTATATAAGAACTTAAAGTCATCTCGCCATCCAGGGTTCTGTGTTAACATCATCTGTCACAACGAGATGGTAGTCAGCCAGACATAATTTATATAAGAACTTAAAGTCATTTCACCATCCAGAGTTCTGTGTTAACATCATCTGTCACAACGAGATGGTAGTCAGCCTGACATAGTTTTTATAAGAACTTAAAGTCATCTCGCCATCCAGGATTCTGTGTTAACATCATCTGTCACAACGAGATGGTAGTCAGCCTGACATAGTTTATATAAGAACTTAAAGTCATCTCACCATCCAGGGTTCTGTGTTAACATCATCTGTCACAACAGGCCTTAGCAGCCTGGCATAGTGACACAATCCATTACGCTATGGCGTCTTAGATTTTAAAGCTTAGCGCTTTTGGGGAGATTACGTGAAAATAAGAACATTGGAAAGAATTATAATATAAGTCATCTCGCCATCCAGGGTTCTGTGTTAACATCATCTGTCACAACGAGGTGGTAGTCACCCAGACATAGTTTATATAAGAACTTAAAGTCATCTCGCCATCCAGGGTTCTGTGTTAACATCATCTGTCACAACGAGGTGGTAGTTACCCTGACATAGTTTATATAAGAACTTAAAGTCATCTCGCCATCCAGGGTTCTTGCCTGTGTTAACATCATCTGTCACAACGAGATGGTAGTCAGCCTGAAATACTGAACTGAACTATCCCTTAACACGACGCTGGGTCGTTGGGGCACCATTTTGAGCTGTGCACTAACTCATGCCAAGTGTCACGGTTCTGAGCTGCCTTCTGGGAATCGCTAAATGAAAGGCCGGTCCACTCTTTGATGTTGTCCTCCCAACTCTTCCTTGGTCTGCCTCTTTTCCTTCTTCCCTGGACTGTGCCTTTCAATATCGTCTTTGAGAGACCTCCAGATCTTGACACGTGTCCGTACCATCGTAGTTTCCTCTTTTTAATTGAGGTGAGAAGGTCCTCGTAAGGGCCAATGACAGCACTTATTTTGTCGCGGACCGCTTCGTTCGTGATGTGCGCCGTGTAGGAGATGTTTAATACCTTTCGAAAACATCTCATCTCAAACGCACTAATTCTTTTTTGGAGGTCTGCGGTGAGCGTCCAGGCCTCACAACCATAAAGGAAGACTGACATCGCCAGGGAGCGCATTAGTCGAATCTTTGATCTCAGGGAGAGCTTCTTGCTTTGCCAGATGTTTTTCAGTTTGCTTAGTGCTGCAGTTGTTTGGGCCGTTCCGGCAAGAATTTCTGGCTTTGAGCCTTCATCGGATATTACAGCCCCTAGATATTTGAAGGTAGGGACCTCCTCGAGTTTTTGACCGTTTATCCGTATTTCACTTGTGAAATTCTTGTTTGC
This sequence comes from Radix auricularia, assembly GCA_002072015.1. Taxonomy (NCBI): domain Eukaryota; kingdom Metazoa; phylum Mollusca; class Gastropoda; family Lymnaeidae; genus Radix; species Radix auricularia. The sequence goes on along the minus strand of MUZC01004429.1, from coordinate 205,063 downwards.
CATGACCTTGGTCTTTTCTGCATTAATTTCCATGCCATAGGCCTTCGACGTCTTCTCTAGCTTTGCAAGGAATTCTTTTAGTTCGTCCTCGCTGCCAGCTAGGCCGTCTATGTCATCGGCGAAGCGTAAGTTAGTTATAATCCTTCCTCCGATGCTGACCGTTCCGACATGGTTTTCGAGCACATCAGTCATAATTCTTTCTAGGAAGAGGTTGAAGAGGATGGGGGAGAGTAAACACCCTTGTCTGACACCAACAGTGGTCTTGAACCAATCTCCCAGCATGCTGTTGTAGAGTACTGCGCTGGATGCTCTGTCGTATAGGTTCTTGATCACAGTAATGAGGTTGGCGTTAATATTGTACTTGTGCATGGTTGCCCACAGTGCTGCATGCCACACTCTGTCAAACGCCTTTTTGAAGTCTATGAAGACATGAAAGAGGTCCCCCTGGTGTTGCAGATGTTTTTCACAGAGCACTCGCAAGTTGAAGATATGCTCTGTTGTGCTCCTTCCTGCTCTGAAGCCTGCTTGTTCTTCTGCAATGATCTGCTCTGCTTGTGGTTTTAGTCTGTTTAGTATTACCATGAGCATGACTTTGCTGGGGTGACTAATCAGGCTAATTGTACGGTAGTTCTGACACAATTGTAGATTACCCTTCTTTGGGAGCGTTATAACCAGCGATTGAGTCCAGGGTGTTGGCCATTCTCCTGTCTGCCAGATCTTGTTGCACATGCTAGTTAGAATGTTTATTACTGGTTCACCTCCTGCCTGAATCAGTTCACCTGGGATGTTGTCTGCTCCAGCCGATTTCCCCTTTTTCAGCTTTCGCACAGCAAGTTCCACCTCATCACGGAGAATGTAATGCATGTCCATGTTAGATGACGTTGGGCAATTGAGCACTGATTCGTTGCCCTTTGAGTCTTCATTGTATAGCTCAGAACAGTATTCGGTCCATCTTTTTATTATTTCTTGTTCTTCTGTAATACATTTCTCAGATTTATCTTGAATTGTTGAGATGCGACCTTGTTTGGTGGATGTCAGATCTTTGACAATCTTGTAAGCCTTTTTTGAGTTGTTAATTTGTCAATGAAGGAATAATTTTGATTCGCTCCAGTCCCACTTTCAGAAAAGTGAAGCTTCCAAAAATTTCACGGTGTGAGATTGGTTAGCTTTTCAACAGATGGAATCCTTGGATCCCTCTCTGCTGTAATTGCCTTGCTTATTTTAAAAAAAATGAAAATATCTGATTGTAATATGCTAGAAGATCACATAAAAATTTGTTTGTGAAATTGTAATCGATAGTAAAACAGCTATAAGTGTGAAGGAAAGAATATGAAAAGGTGGGGGAACTTTTGCCAAATAATTTGTTTTTACTGTTTGTACTGTCATCTGCATACATTGTTTGTTATGTGTAAAGGGTTTCAGTTTCGTTATGGAAAAAAATAATAATTATACAATTATAACCCTAATGTGTGTTGCTTGGGTGTCGTGTGTGTGTGTGTCGTGTGTGTGTGTGTGTGTGTGTGTGTGTCGTGTGTAAGTGTGTGTGTGTAATGTGTGGGAGAGTGTATGTTTACGTGAGTATGAAATATAAAGAGCTACAAGAAACGCTATAACGTACTTGGCCATCTCGCTCAGCTGTAGTTTGCCGTCTTTATTCCTGTCAAACAGCTGAAGCTGTAGACAATTAAAACAGAGAACATGTTTAGTAAATAGGCATTTAAGAAACAACATAAGCTTTTCTCAATATAAGTTATTTATAAATTTCAGTATTTTTACCACGACAGGACTACCTGTAATATAATCAATCATTCTGAAAAGTTAAAAATGTATAAAATGCATCAATCCCCAAAACACAACGATTTTGAATTCAAATAAAAATTTTAACAAATAATAGATTCAATTTTTTTAAAAAATCCCTAAGTGTATTACCACGACATAATAAAAATATGATAAAAGCATTTTGAAAGGTTTGCTGAGAGATGGTAAAATGGACAAACATTTTAAATGTCACCAAAAAATTATTGACACATTTTCTGATATTCGAACACTTTTCAAAATTGTTTTCTAAGCGAGTTCTCCGTCGCCGGAAAATATAGCGGCGCTTACCTTAAGGATATCATCGCTGCAAGAAATTCATTAAAAGAAAAAAATGGAATGAATTCATCGACCTCGAGGCAAAGAGCTTCATCAAAACATGCCATCATTTGCCTGGACAACCCTGAGCCCAAACGTCATCTCGAGAACACGCGGCTCCATCATCTGCTCCAGAGGCCCATTCGGAACCCCAAGGGCTTCTGTGTAAATGGATTCCGTCAAAAACTAAATAAAAAATCCCCACATGCAAAGCTACCAGGGGGAGACAATGCACGTATTGCAGAGCTACCAGGGGGAGACAATGCACGTAATGAGCTTACCATTGTGTCGGCGTACGTAATCAGCTGCTCCTCGGTCACCGTCCTTTCAAACGATTTCAGGAGATCTTTCAGGAAATGCTGTGGACACAAGGGGACACAATCCATTACGCTATGGCGTCTTAGATTTTAAAGCTGAGCGCTTTTGTGGAGATTACGTGAAAATAAGAAAATTGGAAAGAATTATCTGTTGTCATGCTTCAATACGGGTTGCTGGGTGGTGTAGCAAATTTAAGCAAGATAACATAATATGAACATTTACGTGTAATGTAGAACTGGCAAAATGCATGGAAACAATACAGTGAGGCTTGATCTGAACAGGGTTGTCTACAACTACAATAACCTTTATATGCTAGCATCATTGTATGTATGCATTATACTTAAACAAACCCACATTGCGATAAATGAGATTTTAAACAAATGCAAAGCAATCAAAACATTCCTTTTTTTTTGCCTAAATATTAAACTTTGCACGTAATCTAATGTTTAACTATTTAAAAGTAGCTAATAATTTTTTTCACTTTCACAAGATTGATTTTTAAAAAATTGAAAAACTTATATTAACTTAAGCTAACGTGACAATCAATAATAGTTGATCGAATCTTACAAGTTAAAACAATAATTTTCAGAACTATACTACATATTAGTGTATTCATAGCATATGTGCTCATGTCGACCCTAAATGTGCTAACGTCAGCCCTAAATGTGCTAACGTCGGCCCTAAATGTGCTAACGTCGGCCCTAAATGTGCTAACGTCGGCCCTAAATGTGCTAACGTCGGCCCTAATGTGCTCATGTCGGCCCTAAATTTGCTCATGTTGGCCCTAAATGTGCTCATGTCGGCCCTAAATGTGCTAATGTCGGCACTAAATGTGCCAACTTCGGCCCTAAATGTGCTCATGTCGGCCCTAAATGTGCTCATGCTGGCCCTAAATGTGCTAACGTCGGCTCTAAATGTGCTCATGTCGGCCCTAAATGTGCTCATGTCGGCCCTAAATGTGCTAACGTCGGGCCTAAATGTGCTAATGTTGGCCCTAAATGTGCTAACGTCGGCCCTAAATGTGCTCATGTCGGCCCTAAATGTGCTCATGTCGGCCCTAAATGTGCTCATGTTGGCCCTAAATGTGCTCATGTCGGCCCTAAATGTGCTCATGTTGGCCCTAAATGTGCTAACGTCGGCCCTAAATGTGCTCATGTCGGCCCAAAATGTGCTCATGTCGGCCCTAAATGTGCTCATATCGGCCCTAAATGTGCTCATTTTGGCCCTAAATGTGCTCATGTCGGCCCTAAATGTGTTCATGTTGGCCCTAAATGTGCTAACGTCGGCCCTAAATGTACTGTCGGCCCTAAATGTGCTCATGTTGGCCCTAAATGTGCTCATGTCGGCCCTAAATGTGCTCATGTCGGCCCTAAATGTGCTCATGTCGGCCCTAAATGTGCTCATGTCGCCCCTAAATGTGCTCATGTCGGCCCTAAATGTGCTCATGTCGGCCCTAAATGTACTCATGTGGCCCTAAATATGCTCATGTCGGCCTTAAATGTGCTCATGTCGGCCCTAAATGTGCTCATCTCGGCCCTAAATGTGCTCATGTCGGCCCTAAATGTGCTCATGTCGGCCTTAATGTGCTAACGTCGGCCCTAAATGTGCTCATGTCGGCCCTAAATGTGCTCATGTCGGCCCTAAATGTGCTCATGTCGGCCCTAAATGGGCTCATCTCGGCCCTAAATGTGCTCATGTCGGCCCTAAATGTGCTCATGTTGGCCCTAAATGTGCTCATGTCGGCCCTAAATGTGCTCATGTCGGCCCTAAATGTGCTCATGTTGGCCCTAAATGTGCTCATGTTGGCCCTAAATGTGCTCATGTCGGCCCTAAATGTGCTCATGTCGGCCCTAAATGTGCTAACGTCGGCCCTGAATGTGCTAATGATGGCCCTAAATGTGCTCATGTTGGCCCTCAATGTTTTAATGATGGCCCTAAATGTGCTAATGATTGCCCTAAATGTGCTCATGTTGGCCCTAAATGTGCTAACGTCGGCCCTAAATGTGCTAATGTCGGCCCTAAATGTGCTCCTCCGCCCTAAATGTGTTCATGCCGGCCCTGAAACGCTATTTTTTAGAACCTCTTTTTGAAATAACAATCGCTTTCCCTCTTTAGTTGTTTTAGTTGTGCGCGTTAAAACTGAAAGCGTAGGGACATATATAACTGTTTTCCCTTTTAAGGTTGTCACTTTGAAATGCTTGCTATCCGGTAAGGAGGTTACATCATTAATAAAATGTTAGTTCTATAACTTCTTTGCGTCCAAACCTTCAACATTAAATTTTCACAACAGCTGAAAAGATTTTAAAGATATTACAAATTCTGCGCACATAGACACAATGGAAAAAAATCATGTTAAGCCTGGTCCCTTTTGGAACTCAGGACGTGTTAGCGCATTTTCGTATTATGTATCAGTACTTATGTTAGATATCAGCATTATGTAGTTATCAGTAATTGTGTTTAGATTTTAGACATATTTTTATGAATTTTCTTGTGTAATGAATATACCTGAATTTTTTTTTTATTTAAAAGTCATTTCTTGACATTTTAAAATTTTTTATTTTCTCTTTAATCTAACTACAAGTGGTTTGTGGTCACTGAAATAGGACTCATAAATGAAACATTCTAAATTGTAATCAGCTAATCGCCCAAACACTCCGTCAATTGTTGTTTGATAGATCGTAGTTGCAAATCTTGGTGAAAGTAGTTGAATGTTGAAGCTTGTTTCGAAAAAGTTTTCAATTTCTGCCCCTGGGCCGCTAAGATCTTGATTGAAGTCACCACAAATGATGACGTAAAACTCTCTAAACTTTTACACATATTCTAATGACGTCAACAAAAAAAAAACTAATACTTTTGATAATACTAAGACTTCCGGCAATGGCGGCCGTTGCCTGTGCCAGTGTTATCTCTCGATTCGCAATGTTTTTTGGTAGTTTTAACGGGGTTTTTTAACGGATCGAGTTACTGAGTGTTGGTGCACAAATGGCAGGTCAGGACATACAAAAAACATATATACATCATGGGTCTAGGACTTATGGATGCTGAGATCTAGGGTGATGACAGACGGACGGACGGACGGACAAAACGGGTGCAATAGCGCATTCGACTTCTCGAAAATGCGCTAAAAATAAAATAGGAAGCAAATAAGCTTAACACAATCATAACAGATCCATACCCGGATGATGTTCGTGTCAATAGCTTTTTGCATTAATAATATCAATCTTTTCGGATTTGAATATTTTATGAGAATAGCTCAAATTATTTTTTTCAGCTCTGTACAAATACTTAACTGGAATATACAACTTATTATATGATGTGGCTTGATGAATTCAGGAAAGTAATTCTTTGTTTAGAGATAGATCTAAATGTTGGACAGATAATTTTGTTTAGATATTTAAAAGTGACTTATCTTGTTTATCGTTAAATACATGACACATAATTTTGTTTAGATATTGAAAAGTGACTTATCTTGTTTATAGATAAATACATGACACTCAATGACACATAATTTTGTTTAGATATTTACAAAATACGTATTTTGTTGATAGATAAATTCAGTACACATATTTTTGATACATCCATGAAGGACATGTGCTATTTAGAGATAAATAAACGAATGACCCAACTGCACATGGCTCTGGACATTGTCCAGTCTCTTACCTTCAACTCGTCAGCCTCGATGTAGCCACTGTGATCTTCATCATATTTCCTCCAAGTCTGTTGTGAGAAGAAAAAAAAATCCCAACATGTTAGCGATGTTATTTAAAGTATGAAAAAATGCGACACAAACCTTCAGAAATAATTCAAGAACAGAAGAAGCGCAGGAAAACATTGACATAAAAGTGTGGGTCAGAGGCAGATAGATAAAAAGGGAAGGTGAAAAATTTTAGGTTAGAATAGAGGAGTGACAGAAACAATGCAGGAATGAAGAGGAAAAAATGGAAATAAATTGAAAAACGAAGTGAAGGACGGAGGACAGGAAGGATGTGAAAGAGGGAAGAAAAGATGTAGTAATTATTATGGCAACCATATTTTATGCTTAAAAAAAGATGTAAAATAAGCTGCTAATGGAAAAATATCAGTGATGAAAGGAAAGTATGTAAAAAAGCGAACACGAGTTGATGTTTATTTCGATGAACTTTTTTTTCAGCGTCCTTTGAGTCTTCAAAAGAGATGTAATAATGACCGGTCATCTAAAGTCGTGGCCACTTGGGGCTCTTGGCCAGGCGTCTGAAGACGTGGCTACACTGAGAAATAAGCTAGACTTCTAAATAAAGACGTGGCCACACTGGGCAGTAGACCAGGCTTCTAAAACCGTGGCCACACTGGGCAGTAGACCAGACTTCTAAAGACGTGGCCACACTGGGCAGTAGACCAGGCTTCTAAAACCGTGGCCACACTGGGAAGTAGACCAGACTTCTAAAGACTTGGCCACACTGGGTTAGTAGACACGACTTTTAATGACGTGAACACACTGGGTTAGTAGACACGACTTTTTAAGACGTGAACACACTTGGCAGTAGACCAGACTTCTAAAGACGTGACCACACTGGGCAGTAGGCCAAGGCTTCTAAAGACGTGGCCACAATGGGAAATGGGTCAGACTTCTAAAGACGTGGCCACACGGGGCAATAGACCAGACTTCTAAAGACGTGGCCACACTGGGCAGTAGATCAGGCTTCTAAAGAAATGACCACACTGGGCAGTAGGTCAGACTTCTAAACACGTGGCCACACTGGGCAGTAGCCAGACTTCTAAACACGTTGCCACACTGGGCAGTAGGCCAGACTTCTAACCACGTGGCCACACTGGGCTGTAGGCCAGACTTCTAAAGACCTGGTCACCCAGGGAACTTGGTCAGGACCACGTGCTTCTGGAGAGTATCAGGCGTAACATGCAGGTAATGATTGTGGAACAATCTCTATGGTCCTGACTTTGTTTGTCGATGTGACCTAACAAGAACGCACTCGAAGATCAAATAAAGAAAATTAAAAGTTTTCTTTTATTTCAATTAATTAAAGGACGATCCATGGCCTCAATTTATCTAAATACGTAGACTATTTTGAAAGACTATGGTTGAAAATTTATGCTGCAGTGTACAAATGTCGTAGAACTTTATATTGTTTTCTAAATAAATCTCATAATTATATATCTACAAAGAGACATTTCCTTATGTAAAATTCTTTTATTATCCAGGAAGTTTTATGCCATAAAATGTATACAGCCCTAAACTTTATACAGCCCTAAGCTTTATACAGCCCTAAGCTTTATACAGACCTTTACTCAATACAGACCTAAACTTTAAACAGCACTAAACTTGATACAGCACTAAAAAAAATTTTTTACATCTCCTGTAACAATCATTCCATTTTTTTAATAAAACTAAATCCTCAAAGTTGAAATGGAAAAAAAGTTAATTATTTATGGGTAATTCTTTTACTTCGCTTTCCTTCTCTTTAGTTCAAAGTATTATTATTTTCAAAATTATAGTGGACTTTTGAAAAATTAAAATATTGTTATAATACAGTTTGGTAACCAGTTAAATGTATTTGGGCCCCTTATATTCCAGGAGCTAAACTAAGCTTGCACCAATAGTGTTGGGGTGTGTCTATAGCGGGAATCAATCAACAACTTGCCACGATCCCCGTCAAGCATTTCCGTTGCCAAGTTGGCGTGAAATGAAAAGTTAGTTGCCAGGTTTTTTTCCCAGCAGACGACCAAAATCAAAGATTAAATAACTGTATTCAGGCCTTGTTTTACTCTAGATAAAATTATTTTTAAAAATAATGTAATGTTGTTTTTAGGGTATACATACATAGCACTATAGCCATGTTGTTTTCAGTGGATACACACATACATTATTACCATGTTGTTTTCAGTGGATACATACATAGCACTATAGCCATGTTGTTTTCAGTGGATACACACATACATTATTACCATGTTGTTTTCAGTGGATACACACATACATTATTACCATGTTGTTTTCAGTGGATACATACATAACACTTTAACCATGTTGTTTTTAGTGGATACATACATATCACTATTACCATGTTGTTTTCAGTGGATACATATATAGCACTATTGCCATGTTGTTTTTAGTGGATACATACATAGCACTATTACCATGTGGCCTCTATCTTGTTATCAATAATTTAAGGAGATCGCTTGATTTGTTAACTGAGGGAAATAATGGAGTTGTTTTCTTTGTTTTTTCCCGATAGTTACCGATCTTGGTGACAGAAAGTTACCACCTTCATAACAGAGTTACCTACCTTAATAAAAGAGTTACCTACCGTCACCATAGAGTTACCTACCTTCATAACAGAGCTACCTACCTTCATAATACCTACCTTCATAGCAGAGAGTTACATACCTTCATAACAGAGTTACCTAACTTCGTAAAAAGAGCTACATATTTTCATATAAGAGTTACCTAACTTAATAAAAAAGAGTTACATACCTTCATAACAGAGTTACCTAACGTAATAAACAGAGTTACCTACCTTCATAAAAGAGTTACCTAACTTAATAAAAAGAGTTACATACCTTCATAACAGAGTTACCTAACGTAATAAACAGAGTTAGCTACCTTCATAAAAGAGTTACCTAACTTAATAAAAAGAGTTAAATACCTTCATAAACTCCACGCTTGATTCCAGTGGATGCTCACGACGGAAGAGCAAGAGAAAATTCTCCTCCATGGGCAACAACTGGGCAAGCTGAAATATAGAAAAGAAGGGGAACATTAGTACATTCAAATGTGTTGTTCCTGGAATGCAAGGAATATTAGGATATCAATAAATGAATCTACTTAGCACTCTACACATATCCTTTGGTTGGAAGAAAGAATGCGATACAGGGTGAAGTGTTGTTAGGTTGTATAGTTAAGTGCTAGTGTTTAAATAGAGTCTGTGTCAGTCTGAGTGCTGGTGTTAAATAGAGTCTGTGTCAGTCTGAGTGCTGGTGTTAAATAGAGTATGTGTCAGTCTGAGTGCTGGTGTTACATAGAGTCTGTATCAGTCCGGATACTGGTGTTTAAATAGAGTCTGTGACAGTCTGAGTGCTGGTGTTAAATAGAGTCTGTGTCAGTCTGAGTGCTGGTGTTAAATAGAGTCTGTATCAGTCCGGATACTGGTGTTTAAATAGAGTCTGTGACAGTCTGAGTGCTGGTGTTAAATAGAGTCTGTGTCAGTCTGAGTGCTGGTGTTTAAATAGAGTCTGTATCAGTCCGGATACTGGTGTTTAAATAGAGTCTGTATCAGTCCGGATACTGGTGTTTAAATAGAGTCTGTGACAGTCTGATTGCTGGTGTTAAATAGATTATGTGTCAGTCTGAGTGCTGGTGTTAAATAGAGTCTGTGACAGTCTGAGTGCTGGTGTTAAATAGAGTCTGTGTCAATCTGATTGCTGGTGTTAAATAGATTCTGTGTCAGTCTGAGTGCTGGTGTTTAAACAGAGTCTGTGTCAATGTGAGTGCTGCCCGTCATTTCTAGCCCTCGAAAAGATAAAGGTAATTGAAAAGTGCTCGTGGTGGCTGGGGGTGGGTGGGGTGGAAAACTCAATGAGAGGATGACAACCCGGGGGTGGGGAAGTGGGTTACGGGGTGGGGTGGAGTGGGTCATGATGGGCTCAAGTTCTGGAAGAAAAAGCTGGGGCTACTTATTTGTGTTGTGAGTACCCGAGGGAAATAAAGGAGGTGCCTGGGCTAAACAGACCATTTAGGTCACGTGACAATAGAAATGTGGACAGAACCCCCCTCTCCACCTCCCCGCATCAAACAATGGAGTGAAAAAATATAACAGCAGATTAAATTATTGAAATGGAAGCAAATTTGTGTTTTTGTTGGTTTAAAAAAAAAAGTTTATAAGCATAACTTTTGTTTGTGTTGAGTGTATATGCATTGTAATTTGTCGTGTGTGTGTAAGTGTTCTTGTGTGTATGTGATCTATGAGTATGCGCTCAATGTTTAACTTGATTTGAGCTAAGTTATTCCTCAATATGTTCATATCGCGGGGAAAGTCACGCATCTCATTGACATTAAGATAAAAATAACAGGGACATAATCTGATCTATGGGAAAAGCAAGCCAGCGGACACTTTTATGATAAATAGATGTATTTAGACACTTTTATGACAAATAGATGTATTTAGACACTTTTATGACAAATAGATGTATTTAGACACTTTTATGACAAAAAGATGTATTTAGACACTTTTATGACAAATAGATGTATTTAGACACTTTTATGACAAATAGATGTATTTAGACACTTTTATGACAAATAGATGTATTTAGACACTTTTATGATAAATAGATGTATTTAGACACTTTTATGACAAATAGATGTGTTTAGACACTTTTATGACAAATAGATGTATTTAGACACTTTTATGACAAATAGATGTGTTTAGACACTTTTATGAAAAATAGATGTATTTAGACACTTTTATATAGAATAGATGTATATAGACACTTTTATATAGAATAGATGTATATAGACACTTTTATATAGAATAGATGTATTTAGACCCTTTTATATAGAATAGATGTATTTAGACACTTTTATATAGAACAGATGTATTTAGACACTTTTATATAGAATAGATGTATTTAGACACTTTTATATAGAATAAATGTATTTAGTCACTTTTATATAGAATTGATGTATTTAGACACTTTTATGACAAATAGATGTATTTAGACTCTTTTATGACAAGAATAGAGAGATTGAGGCCTGTTAATGTTACAAAATCGATTAAAAAATAATTGTTTAAACTATAAATCCTTTACATACGATACATAACTAAAAGAATGTTAGTTTTAATACAATCGAAAAATCGAAAATTTTAGTAATTTCTCAAATATACAACCGATGTATAGTAAACAAAACAAAACTACTACAGTCTGCCTGATAAATTTCAGCTCGATTTGATCACGTGAAAAGGGTTATAGAAACATGTTTAATATAATGCGCACCGCGCGACAGATTGGCATAAACATTTACAGAACGAGAATATATATTTTTTAAAGTTGAACCATTGTAAAAAAAGGATGTTCAATCTAATACGCACCGCGACACTCGAGCGCAAAAATGTACATGCTACATAGAATCTAGAAATTCATTCATTTAAATACAGTTCATTCGATGAAAATGAAATTTTGATCGATCATTTGTATCGTCGGCACAAGCCTGCATGCTAAAGTTCAGCTCACTAGCATACGGGCAAGTTGGCTAAAAGTAGATTAGAAAAATTGGCAAACAATCAAGCAGACGACATGAGCTAATATAAAGGATTTTAAAAATATTCGGAAAAATATAAAACTTTTTCAAGTAAAAAAATAATTTTCAATATCGTTCTATATTTCTTTTTCATTTAATCGTTTTACTTTTGTGAATAATATGGATAATTAATCAACAATTTTTGTTTAACACGACCTGAAAACTTGACTTGAACGCACGTTTGGACCAATTTAAAAAAGAACGCCCTAGGTTTTAACTTACTTTTCCAACAAGGTTTAGAATTTAATTTTCAGTTCTGAAGAACCTTCCCCCAGAAATTTTTAAGTTGGAAAAGAAATAACAGGGAATACTAACAATAATGTTCTGAAAGGAATGCTAGTATATAATGTTATAAAAGGAATGCTAGCATATAATGTTATGAAAGGAATCATAGCATATAATGTTATAAAAGGAATGCTAGTATATAATGTTATGAAAGGAATGCTAGCATATAATGTTATGAAAGGAATGCTAGTATACAATGTTATGAAAGGAATGCTAGTATAAAATTTTATTGCTTTTTCAGCTCACCTATATTTGGTGCCACACTCTGTTGAACAAATGCTATTTTCAACCTATATTTCTTCTAATCTTTTCTTTTGTTCAACTTTTCTTTCATCTACATTTTGTTATCCTCATACACTGTTGAATCGAACATCACGCAGTCACTCAACCATGAATATTGATTACACAAATCGAAAACATTCAACCGGTTTTCGAATGAGAAACGTACAAGTCCCTATAATAATAAAAAAAGTACCGCTGCTTCATTGTTACTTCTGAAGTTACTCTTCCATTTCTGACACGGTTCAGTTGCTGGCAAGTGACTGGCATCATCTGCATCCCGTTTCGACTGAGTGCATCACGTGATATAATGTTGACGCGAGTAAATCCACGGAATCACGTTTCCTGGTGTGATACCACTTGACAATCCATCGCCACATCAAAGAGTTGGTGTGAAAACATTGGCTTGTTGTAGGGGGGGGGAGGCCGATAGCTGATGGGCTAGCGTTGTGCGGATACCTAGTTGATAAAGTTGTCTTGATGTCGTGTTGATAAAGTTGTGTTGATGTAGTGTTGATAAAGTTGTCTTGATGTCGTGTTGATAAAGTTGTGTTGATGTAGTGTTGATAAAGTTGTGTTGATGTAGTGTTGATAAAGTTGTGTTGATGTCATGTTGATAAAGTTGTTTTGATAAAGTTGTGTTGATGCCGTGTTGATAAATTTGTTTGATAATGTTGTGTTGATAAAGTTGTGTTAATAAAGTTGTGTTAATAAAGTTGTGTTGATGAAGTTGTGTTGATAAAGTTTTGTTGACAAATTTGTGTTGATAAAGTTGTGTTGATGTCGTGTTGATAAAGTTGTGTTGATAAAGCTGTGTTGATAAAGTTGTGTTGATGTCGTGTTGATAAAGTTGTGTTGATGTCGTGTTGATAAAGTTGTGTTGATGATTTGTTGATAAAGTTGTGTTGATGTCGAGTTGATGTCGAGTTGATGTCGAGTTGATGTCGAGTTGATGTCGTGTTGATGTCGAGTTGATGTCGAGTTGATAACGTCGTGTTGATAATCTGTTGATGGTGTATTGATAAAGTTGTGTTGATTTCGTGTTGATGTAGTGTTGATAAAGTTGTGTTGATGTCGTGTTGATGATGTGTTGATAAAGTTATGTTGATAAAGTTGTGTTGATAAAGTTGTGTTGATGGTGTGTTGATGTCGTGTTGGTGTTGTGTTGATAAAATTGTTGATAAAGTTGTGTTGATGTCGAGTTGGTGTTTGTTACGTCGTTGTCAGGGTTATTTGTTATGACCAGACGGACAGGTCAACTCAAGTATAACACCAACACTCTTGAAACATCGATAACTTTATTAACAGCATGTCGAAAGTTCCTCCATTTACCAACACGACCTATCTCTCGCTCACAACAACTGCCTTCTCACTACGTCACGTTCACACTATTACGTCATTCTCTTTCATACCGTGCGAAACGCACCAAACACAAGTAACAACATTGACATGTCAGGGAAAACCCAATAACTCAATAATGTTTCCCTGACAGTGTTGTGTTGATAAAGTTGTGTTGATGTCATGTTGGTGTTGTGTTGATAAAGATGTGTTGATGTCGTGTTGGTGTTGTTTTGATAAAGTTGTGTTGATGTGATGTTGATAAAGCTGTGTTGATGTCATGTTGATAAAGTTGTGTTGATGTCATGTTGATATAGTTGTGTTGGTAATGTCGCATTCGGGATGTGTTGGTTTCGTGTATTTCGTGTCATATAAGTGATGTGTTGTGATGTCATGTTGAAAATGTCGTGTTGTTGACATGTTGTGGATGTTGTGTTTTAGGTCAGTGTTGACATGTCGTGTGGTTGATGTCACACTACTGATGTCATTTCTTGATCTCATTCTGGAGATTCGTGATGTCATACTGATGACGTCACACTGATGATTTCATACTGATGATGTCATACTGATGATGTCATGCTGGAGATATTATTTTCGTGATGTCATGCTGGATATGTCGTGTTTCTATAGAGTCCTGATGAATGATGCTTGTTGCAGGAAGCATGTTAAGCAGAGTAACGGTCTAACTCAGTCAGAGAAACCTGGAAAGATGAATGCAACGAGACAACCGACTAGCAACAGTCCAAGCATGTGTTTCAATTTAGCTGTGATGTAATATGGGGTCGAGGGCAAGATGACAGCTGTTTACTTTAAGTAGATAAGAAGATCTCTTCAGACAAGGGGTGTACCGGATTTCGGCTCCGGTAAATCCGGACTCCGGCAAATTCTGCCCATCCGGCTCCGGCAGCTTTTCTCTTCGGAAATTCGGTAAAATATGACATCTTTATAGAACCGTTTTTTATATTATAGGACAATTTATCTTTCAGTTTATGTTGTTTGTATAGAAATGTTATTGTTTTATGACGCTGTTCATCATGTATGACACTGATTATAATTTAAATGACACTGCTTGTATTATATGACACTGTTTATATTATATAACACTTTTTATATAATATGACACTGTTTGTATTATATGACACTGTTTTTATTATATGACACTGTTTATATTATATGACACTGTTTAGATTATATGACACTGTTTACCTTGAATTGCAATTTTTATCTTGTACAAAAAGTTTTACCTTGTACAATGTTTTTACCTAGTACAAAAAGTTTTATCTTATAAAATGTTTATCTTGTATAATGTCAACAGTGTCTCCTATTTCGCCCGTGAATTAGACGACCCTAATCCCAGTCGCATTATTGATGAAATTCTAGCACTTAAAAAGAAAACAAAACGTGACATTTTAATTAGGTTTCATAAAACAGCATCTGAGCAGACATCACAGTGTTGACCAGTAGTTTTAGTCAGGTTACGTCCAGAAATAAAACTAGTCGACTCGACTGACTTAGGAATACTAATTAAGTTACTAAACTCCGGAATTTCAAAGTGATCAGATAGACTTGTTCCTGTAAGCTAAAATTCAAAGATCGACATGTAATTTTAACCTTCTAAGATTTACCTAAGCAATACTATCTATTTTACGAACAACAAAGCCCGTCTAAGGACGTTCCGCCGTCTTTTCTGTGGCATGTTGTCTAGGAGTAACAGTAGGAATGAAGCTGGGAACACGGTACTGAATGAGGAAAATACTGCACCAAACATAACTAGTTTTGAACGTCCGCGTAAATTTGTTCAACATGTAAAGGAGATTTAATTTTTCTCCGTTAGTGATTGGCTGTAGGAGTCTGTTGTGACCAATCGCTATTGAGGACCGGACATGCAACTGTCTTTTATTATTGTTATAGAAGTGTTACTGCAATAATGCTACGATATTAACGTATTTTTAAAAAAAATTAAAACAACACGCCATCAAAATGAACACATTACAAACAGAATGATGTCTTCCAGTTAAGTTTTCACGTATTAAAAAAAGAGAGATAAATCAAAATCTCTCGCTGGCATGAAGATCCTCAACCCCTAGGCCTGAACTCCTCAAACAAAGTGCGGGGTTCATTGCCAAAAGTCAACACTGCCGAGGCCATTTAGGATCAATATGGCGGAAAACATTAAGTATGTCACATCACGATCCTGATAATTTACGTGACTGGCTTTTTTTCTGTGCAGACGACCTTTCAAAACCTTTATTTTTATACCAGATAATGCGTTTAAATTTTTTTTAAGGTTTTCGAAATATTTATGAAACACGTATTTTTGAGCAAGTTAACGAAACAAATTAAATGAGATATTTTGATAGCCAAGGGGAAACTACCCAAAATCTTTAATGGTTACAGTTTTCCATTTGAAAACACGTTGAGAGTCATTTTGAAAAAAAAAACCAAAAAAAAAAAAACTAAGCTAATCAGATTAAAAAGAGTATAAATTGAAATTTTACCGTAAAAACAACATTGACTGTAGTGTGTTCAAATCAAACAGGGAAATTGATATCAGACACACGCATACATACACACACACGCACATACACACACACAAAACAACAATTAACTATCGATTAAACAAGTAGTTTTTTTTTTTATCAAATCAAGAATTATTTTTCACCTTGTCAAATTACAGATGCTTAAGTTGTGAGATCTAGTACCACATGGTGGGTGGAGCTAGTGGCGCATGGTGGGTGAAGCTAGTGCCAGATGTTCAGTGGAGCTAGCCACATGGTGGGTGGAGCTAGTGCCGCATGATGGGTAACGTTAGTGCCACATTGAGGGTGGAGCTAGTGGCGCATGGTGGGTGGAGCTAGTGCCACATGGTGGGTGGAGCTAGTGCCAGATGTTCAGTGGAGCTAGCCACATGGTGGGTGGAGCTAGTGCCACATGATGGGTGGAGCTAGTGGCGCATGGTGGGTGGAGGTAGTGCCAGATGTTCAGTGGAGCTAGCCACATGGTGGGTGGAGCTAGTGCCGCATGGTGGGTGGAGCTAGTGCCATTTGGTGGGTGGAGCTAGTGCCGCATGATAGGTAAAGTTAGTGCCACATTGAGGGTGGAGCTAGTGGCGCATGGTGGGTGGAGCTAGTGCCACATGGTGGCAGGAGCTAGTGCCAGATGTTCAGTGGAGCTAGCCACATGGTGGGTGGAGCTAGTGCCACATGGTGAGCGAAGCTAGTCATATGGTGGGTGGAGCTAGTGCCACATGATGGGTAAAGTTAGTGCCACATTGTGGGTGGAGTTAGTGCCCCATGGTGGGTGGAGCTAGTGCCATATGGTGGGTGGAGATAGTGCCGCATGATGGGTAAAGTTAGTGCCACATTGAGGGTGGAGCTAGTGGCGCATGGTGGGTGGAGCTAGTGCCACATGGTTGGTGGAGCTAGTGCCATATGTTCAGTGGAGCTAGCCACATGGTGGGTGGAGCTAGTGCCACATGGTGAGCGAAGCTAGCCATATGGTGGGTGGAGCTAGTGCCACATGGTGAGCGAAGCTAGCCATATGGTGGGTGGAGCTAGTGCCACATGATGGGTAAAGTTAGTGCCACATTGTGGGTGGAGCTAGTGCCGCATGGTGGGTGGAGCTAGTGCCACATGGTGGGTGGAGCTAGTGCCAGATGTTCAGTGGAGCTAGCCACATGGTGGGTGGAGCTAGTGCCACATGGTGAGCGAAGCTAGCCATATGGTGGGTGGAGATAGTGCCACATGGTGAGCGAAGCTAGCCATATGGTGGGTGGAGCTAGTGCCACATGGTGAGCGAAGCTAACCATATGGTGGGTGGAGCTAGTGCCGCATGATGGGTAAAGTAAGTGCCACATTTTGGGTGGAGCTAGTGCCGCATGGTGGGTGGAGCTAGTGCCATATGGTGGGTGGAGCTAGTGCCGCACGGTGGGTGGAGCTAGTGCCATATGGTGGGTGGAGCTAGTGCCGCATGGTGGGTGGTGCTAGTGCCACATGGTGGGTGGAGCTAGCCACATGGTGGGTGAAGGTAATGCCTCATGGTGGGTGGAGCTAGTGCCACATGATGGGTGGAGCTAGCCACGTGGTGGGTGAAGCTATGCCTCATGGTGGGTGGAGCTAGTGCCACATGATGGGTGGAGCTAGTGCCACATGGTGGGTGGAGCTAGTGCCACATGGTGGGTGGAGCTAGTGCCACATGGTGGGATAAGCTAATGCCTCATGGTGGGTGGAGCTAGTGGCGCATGGTGGGTGGAGCTAGTGCCTCATGGTGGGTGGAGCTAGTGCCACATGGTGGGTGGAGCTAATGCCTCATGGTGGGTGGAGCTAGCCACGTGGTGGGTGGAGCTAATGCCACATGGTGGGTGAAGCTAGTGCCACATGGTGGGTGGAGCTAGTGCCACATGTTGGGTGGAGCTAGTGCCACATGGTGGGTAAAGCTAGTGCCACAAGGTGGGTTGAGCTAGTGTCACATGGTGGGTGGAGCTAGTGCCACATGGTGGGTAAAGCTAGTGCCACATGTTGGGTGGAGCTAGTGCCACATGGTGGGTAAAGCTAGTGCCACATGATGGGTGGAGCTAGCCACGTGGTGGGTGAAGCTATGCCTCATGGTGGGTGGAGCTAGTGCCACATGATGGGTGGAGCTAGTGCCACATAATGGGTGGAGCTGGTGCCTCATGGTGGGTGGAGCTAGTGCCTCATGGTGGGTGGAGCTAGTGCCACATGGTGGGTGGAGCTATTGCCACATGGTGGGATAAGCTAATGCCTCATGGTGGGTGGAGCTAGTGGCGCATGGTGGGTGGAGCTAGTGCCTCATGGTGGGTGGAGCTAGTGCCTCATGGTGGGTGGAGCTAGTGCCACATGGTGGGTGGAGCTAATGCTTCATGGTGGGTGGAGCTAGCCACGTGGTGGGTGGAGCTAATGCCACATGGTGGGTGAAGCTAGTGCCACATGGTGGGTGGAGCTAGTGCCACATGTTGGGTGGAGCTAGTGCCACATGGTGGGTAAAGCTAGTGCCACAAGGTGGGTTGAGCTAGTGTCACATGGTGGGTGGAGCTAGTGCCACATGGTGGGTAAAGCTAGTGCCACAAGGTGGGTGGGGCTAGTGCCACATGGTGGGTGGAGCTAGTGCCACATGGTGGGTTGAGCTAATGCCACATGGTGGGACGAGCTAGTGGCGCATGGTGGGTGAATCTAGTGCCACAAGGTGTGTGGAGCTAGTGCTTCACGGTGGGTGGAGCTAGTGCTACAAGGAGAATGCATATAGTGATCTAATGTTACGTTTGTGGGTGGAGTTAATGCTACTTTGTGGGTCACTTTTGTAGATGGATCTAGTGCCACATAGTTGGAGAAGCTACTGACACATTTTGGATGAAGCTAGAACCCCATTGAGTATGGATCTAGTGCCACATTGTTGTTGGAGCTAGTGCCACACTGTCAGTGGAGCCAGGGCCACATTGTTGGTAAAGCAGGTGCCACATAATGGGTGGAGCTTGTGCCACATTGTGGGTGGAGCTTATGAAATTTATATGTAAAACGTGTGCCACGTTGTGGGGCGGCGGTGGAGGTGTGGTCAGAGCCACACAGAGGTAATAGAAGTCGACCCTACTGTGCGGTAAAATCACAACATCTTCTGCCATTTAACCAATAAAAATGCCAGCAATCAACCACTTTAACACTCACTACGTCATTCTGACACAATAATTGCAGTATTTACGCCTGTCTGTCGTAATAATAACACTCTCCATGCGAGTGAGCCGCAATATGTTACTTAATACAAAAATAGCATAGTAATATTTCAAAAAATAATTCAGGTATAACTATTGATATCTTGGCCAGACCTGTTTTCCCTAACAAAATAATCTCTACGCATTGCATACAACTATTTGAAGCTCTCTTCACGTTGAAATAGTTCTTGGTGTTGGAGCAAAAAATGAAAGGTTAAAAGGTCAATAAATATTGTGTTGACTACGGAATAGAATTTAGAACGCGATAATTGGGTAGTTGTTCTATTGAAACAAAACCTTTACTTTGACTGTTTGCTTTTATAAAAGGTTATTTATTTATGTTAGATATTTTTATGCATGGACATCTAATTGATTTAATTTTTTTCATTATGATCATTTACTTTTATAATAAAAATTGTAATCAACTACTATTTAATCAAGGAAACAATTTGACATTTGAAACTGTATAGTTCTGGCATTACCATATTCATTTTTTGACAATCAAAGTGTCCACGTGTAAATTAAAATCTATGTTCTTTATTTCACTTTATCTCTTCCCTGAACTTGTTTTTTTTTTGTTCTGTGGTTTATCAAAAATGTGTATAGACAACTTTGTCACAGACTAAACATTTCTTGTACCAAAACTATGTTCGTCATGTCTTCATGTTATAATCGACAGTCATTCCCTTTGTTTCTAATGTAACTTGTGTCAGACTGCCAGGTGGGCCCGCCTATCAACCCCCTCCCCACCACTTACACCTGTAGTTCTAATGTAAAGTGTGTGTCCGAGTGTCAGGTGGACCCGCCTATCAACCCCCTCCCCACCACTTACACCTGTGGATCTAATGTAAAGTGTCTGTCCAATGTCAGGTGGTTCAGCATATCAACCCCAACTACCTAAACCCGTGGCTCTTAAGGGGAGGCTCACGTCCCATAGGGGTCAACTTGATTGTAATTGGGGGGCGGCAATATTGTTTTTACAGAAAAAGTTAACACTGACCATTTAACACAGCATAATTTGTTACCCTGCACATTTATTCACTATTGAACACAAATATAGGTTGAATTCGTGCAGTTTTAACTATTCATTACTTTTAATTGTCAAGACAGGGCTCAACACCAAAGAGATTGTTAAAAACTGACCTACACAGATGGAGGAGGCAACTTTGAAACACGTCACGGATCACTTCCTTGTGGCCAGCAAGGTACGAAAAAGGAGAAAAAACTCGTACCACAACCAAGAGAATGGATATCCACACATCAAAACCTTCTCTGTGAAAGATTCTCTGAAAACGCAGCTGTTCACTGACAAAGTGAATGAAGGTCTCTCAAAGATGTCCTCACACGACACCATTGGCTCCAAATGGACGTATCTCAGAGACACGATCTATACATCACCATTAAATGCCTTTTGGTAAAAAATCTCACAAAACTCGTACTGCTTTGTTGAACATTGGGACGAGATGAAACCTATCACTGAAGTCAAAAGGAAAGCTTTTATGGCCTACCAGGAAAAGCCTACACCCGACAGGTTGCATGCCTTAAAAACAGCCAAGTCACATGCCCAAAAGTCGCACGTCAATGCGCCAATACCTTCTGGCGTAGCCTCTGCTGCAGCATACAGTCAGCTGCAGAATGCCACTATAGTGACACAATATAAGATCAATCGCGATAGAAGTGACTGCAATAGCTATCGCGACATCTCACTCCTTAGTATTGTAGGAAAGGCCTTTGCCCATGTCATACTAACACAATTACAGAGTTTAGCCTCCCGAGTTTATCCAGAATCTCAGTGCTGTTTCCAGGCTGGTCGGTCTACCATAGACATGGTTTTCTCCATACAGCAGTTCCAGGAAAAATGCAGAGAGCAGCAGATGCCACTATGCATTTCCTTTATGGATCTTACAAAAGCCTTAGTCAATCTGAACTGAACTGAAATGTCCCTTAACCCGACGCTTGGTCGTTGGGGCACCATTTTGAGCTGCGCACTATCTCATGCCATGTGTCACGGTTCTGAGCTGCCTTCTGGGAATCGCTAAACGACAGGCCGGTCCACTCTTTGATATTGTCCCCCCCCCAAATTGGTCTGCCTCTTTTCCTTCTTCCCTGACTGTGCCTTGCAATATCGTCTTTGAGAGACCTCCAGATCTTGTCACGTGTCAGTACCATCGTAATTTCCTCTTTTTAATTGAGGTGAGAAGGTCCTCGTAAGGGCCAATGACAGCACTTACTTTTTTCCGGACCGCTTCGTTGTTGATGTGCGCCGTGTAGGAGATGTTTAGTACCTTTCGAAAACATCTCACCTCTAGCGCATTAATTCTTTTTTGGAGGTCTGCGGTGAGCGTCCAAGCCTCACAACCATACAGGAAGACTGACATCGCCAGAGAGCGCACTAGTCGAATCTTTGATCTCAGGGAGAGCTCCTTGCTTTGCCAGATGTGTTTGAGTTTGCTTAATGCTGCAGTTGTTTGGGCCATTCTGGCAAGAATTTCTGGCTTAGTCAATCACAACGGGCTAATACCAATTTTGCACACAAAAAAATCGGCTGCCCCCCTCACCTACTCGCCATTATCTGACAATTCCATGCATGAAAATATGCAGGGCACAGTGCAGTTGGTGGAGCTATCTCAGAAGACTTTGAGTCAGCAGTGGAGTTAAACAAGGTTGTGTACTCGCACCAACATTATTCGCTATCTTCTTCTCTGTACTGCTTCGATACGCATTCAAGGATAGCTGTGATGGAATCTGGTTACACACCAGAGCTGATGGATGACTTTTCAACACTGCCCGCCTCCGAGCCAAAACCAAAACTAAAGATGTCCTAATTTGTGAGCTACTCTTTGCAGATGATGCGGCACTAACAGCACACACAGAAACTGGTTTGCAAAAAATCGTGTCAAGCTTCTCCATCGCCTGCAAAGTATTTGGCCTGCAAATCAGCTTGAAAAAGACAAACATCATGGCCCAAGACACTCGACCTCCTCCTACCATAAATATCGATAATGAAAACTTGGAGGTTGTGGATAGCTTCACCTACTTAGGATCCAAAGTCTCCAACACACTGTCCATTGAAGAAGAAATAAACAGCAGAATTGGCAAGGCAGCCGCAACAATGGCTAAACTAAATAAAAGGGTCCGCCAAAACTCCAAGCTAACGGAGAAAACCAAACTGTGTGTTTATCGAGCCTGCGTCATCAGTACGCTGCTATTTGGAAATCATACAGGGACCACTGATACATCACATAAGCGCAAACTTAATAGATTCGACTTGAGATGCCTGCGTCGCATCCTTGGTATTATATGGCTGGATAAAGTGCCAAAAGTGAGGTTAGGATGCCAGCCAATATCCATAGCATGTTCTCAATCCTTAATGAAAGACACCTGAGGTGTATAGGACATGTAAAAGGAATGAGCACTGGCTGCATCCCCAAGGACCTCCTACATGGAGAACTGGCATCAGGAAAGAGGAAGACAGGTTGCCTCGTCACCGATTTAAAGATGCCTGCCAAAGGGACATGAAAGCAGCCAGAATATGCACAAGCGACTGGGAATGAAAGGCAGAAGGCCGATCTATGTGGCGTATAGTTGTAAAAGAGTGTGTCGTAGCAGCCGATCAGCGAAGGAGAGAGGATACAGACAGAAGAGCAAGGAGAAAAGCCAAAACATTGGGAAGAACAGAATTCGTGTGCAAAAGTTGTGGCAAAGACTGTCACTCAAGGATAGGACTGCACAGCCACACGAGGAAATGCACCTCATACCAACAGTGATGCACCATCGTCTTGCGAAACGGAAGACATACCCGACAGTAAGGATTAAAGGATAAACATCTTCTTGATGCCATTTGATCAACACTTCTTTTATACCAATATCTTAAACAAGTTTGTTTGTGCAAGTGTTGTTTGCATGTTGTTGATCGTGGTCTTTTAGAGAAGTATTTGGTCACATATGTGGGTGGAGCTGGTGCACATTGTGGGTAAAGCTATTGTCACATGTGTGGGTGAAGCTAGTGCCACATTGTGGGTGGAGCTAGTGCCACATGTGAGGGTGGAGCTAGTGCCACATTGTGGGTGAAGCTATTGTCACATATATAAGCGGAGCTGGTGCCACATTGTGGGTGGAGCAAGTTCCACATTTAGTGCAGAGCTAGTTCCACAATGTAGGTGGAGCTTTTATCACATATTTGGGTGGAGCTAGTGCAACATTGTGGGTGGAGCTATTGTCAAATACGTGGGTGGAGCTATTGTCAAATACGTGGTTGGAGCTATTGCCACATTGTGTGTGAAGTTATTGTCACATATGTGGGTGGAGCTATTGTCAAATACGTGGTTGGAGCTAATGCCACATTTTGTGTGAAGCTATTGTCACATATATGGGTGGAGCTAGTGCCACATTTAGTGCGGAGCTAGTGCCACAATGTAGGTGGAGCTATTGTCACATATGTGGATGGAGCTATTGTCACAAACGTGGGTGGAACTAATGCCACATTGCGCGTTGAGCTATTGTCACATATGTGGGTGGAGATAGTGCCACATTGTGAGTGGAGCTTTTGTCACATATGTGGGTGGAGCTAGTGCCACATTGTGGGTGAAGCTATTGGCAAGCTTTTGATCAGGGTCTTTTATAGAAGTCTAACATACTTATCATGTGTCCGTGTCTTATGTACTAATCACGTGCATGCCTCGTGTGGTAACTGTTTGTTACAACGCTCTCTGGTGAGGTCAAAGGTTGTGGGAGCTACATCCCAGAGACTATTGCAAGTTAGAGACTTACCTCGGCAATGTCAATCTTTCCATCTTTGTTCTCGTCGAAAGCACTGAGGATCGATGCCTTTGCCTCCTTGAGGGCCGCCTGCGATACCACCTAATGAAGGAAGAAATACATATTTAAAAAATGGTATCGAATATCTGAAAGACAAACAACATAACAATACCCATGTAGAATGGCTTATAGACAAAACATTTTTCAAATAACATGGTATCGAATAAATCAAAGACAAACGATCCCAGTTGAATGACGTATAAAAAAAAATAAGTGCATGATCCTTAAATTCAATACACTATTCACAGGTATTAAAACGATGCATTTATTTTGAAATACACCAACAAAAACGTCTGCCTCTGAGAAACAAAAGTTTACATAGTGAAACAACATAAGGGATAAGAGCGTACAAACAATTGATGCATAAATTGTGATTCAAACTTTAAAAATGAAGATTTTCTTCAAAGTTCATTAACACTAGACTTATATTTTGATGATTTAATATAAGTAAAAAAAATTGGTGGAATTTTCTGAAAATTTGTACCGTATTCCTTATTGACATTTGTTGACATTTATTTTTATGAAAAAATCGTGTTAGAAAATGGTGGTAACTACATCACAAACAAGAACTTAAGGTCACTTCTAGTGGGTAATTTCAAGCAAACACATATCTGAAATAGAATATTTTTAAGTTATTGAAGCTGTAAAAATGAATTTTTTTCCAGCACCTGATCTAAAGTCTGAATAACTTTTAGTGTGGGCCCTAACCTACCAGCCCACCATTCTGCGTCATGCTTAACTGAAAAGTCTGCTGTGTCTAAACTTTGACAGACAGTTTAGTCTAAAACTTTGACCGACAGTTGTGTCTAATTTTTGACAGACAGCTGAATCAAAACCTTACAGACAGCTGAGTCTCAACTTTGACCGACAGCTGAGTCTCAACTTTGACCGACAGCTGAGTCTCAACTTTGACCGACAGTTGAGTCTCAACTTTGACCGACAGCTGAGTCTCAACTTTGAGAGACAGTTGAGTCTCAACTTTGACCGACAGTTGAGTCTCAACTTTGACCGACAGTTGAGTCTCAACTTTGAGAGACAGTTGAGTCTCAACTTTGACCGACAGTTGAGTCTCAACTTTGACCGACAGCTGAGTCTCAACTTTGAGAGACAGCTGAGTCACAACTTTGACCGACAGCTGAGTCTCAACTTTGACCGACAGTTGAGTCTCAACTTTGACCGACAGTTGAGTCTCAACTTTGAGAGACAGCTGAGTCACAGCTTTGACCGACAGCTGAGACTCAACTTTAAAAGACAGCTGAGTCTCAACTTTGACCGACAGCTGAGTCACAACTTTGACCGACAGTTGAGTCTCAACTTTGAGAGACAGCTGAGTCACAACTTTGACCGACAGCTGAGTCTCAACTTTGACCGACAGTTGAGTCTCAACTTTGAGAGACAGCTGAGTCTCAACTTTGACCGACAGTTGAGTCTCAACTTTGAGAGACAGCTGAGTCACAACTTTGACCGACAGCTGAGTCTCAACTTTGAGAGACAGTTGGGTGAAAAAAAATCATCATCTTTCTCTGTAGGTGCGGAACACGACTTAACAATTTTTCACAATAGTTTGCACACGTTGAAATTGTGAAGCAACTAGTGTACATTCAAACACTTTCTTGAATAACCGAGGATACAAGAATTATTATTATTATTTTAAAAAACTAAGTTAAACTTTTGATCTGGGCTCAACCATTTGTACCGACAGATGAGAATTTTTCTGCCAGCACAATTAATTGTACAAAATGTATGGGAAACTTTTCAAAACTTTTCACCGCTATGTCACAACAAACAATAGGAGAGTTACGTTTGGATTACGTGGTCATGAGACCATATCGTTAAGTACGAAAGTGGTCACCTATTCATCTCATATGTAGCGCGTCTGATTGCGCCAAATATGTGCGAGCGATTCGAGAGTTTCACACTCTTTTATGTCGTCCCCACCCACCCCACCTATCCCTCACCACCCCACCCCCACTCACCCCCTCTACACAGATAAAACAATTAATGTAGAAATGCACCTTTCTGTTTACCTTCGTCTTCACACATGAATGATTTCTGGTAAGTTAAGTTCAACAAGGTAATAGCATGATATTCAGCGAGTTGGCGCCAACCTCCGATAACATCATTTTAAAAAATTTGAATTATTAAATTGAGCACAGTGGGAAACAGAAAAAAAAAGATTTACAATAAATCTATACTTTTTATGCAAACTAAATATCCTTTAATATCTTTACTCGTTTAGTCTCGTTTAGTCTCGTTCAGTCAAATACCTAAATTTTGTTTTGTTAGTGAAAATCTAACAAATAATTAATCCGGAGAATAAATATAGGAAGAAAAATCAAAGTTTCATTGACATGTACATTAGCTTCAATTTTCTGATTCCACCTAAGTTCACAACCAATCGTCCACTAACTGATATTTGCACACAACAAAAGACACTCTGTGCCACAGGTAAAACCAGATGTCAAATTTTTAGAGTAAATATACCGAAATAGTTTAGCCCATTTTGAAAAAAAAAAGGGCTCAACCAAACAAGAATTAATTTAATAAAGTCGTTACGTCAGCAAACAAGCTGTTTCCGATTTCGTGCAATTTTTATTCGGAAAAGGGTTACTTTTAAAAATGTATCGAGTCAACATTTGTAATGGGGAAATTGGATAATTTGATGACGCCATCGTGCACTGAAGTCAAATAAAAAAAATACATTTTGAGAGTATTACGGGAAACAGAAATCGTAATTCTTAATTACAGACATCAGATTGCGCTCGAATGTTTTGTTTTATTAGTGACTAGAGATTAGAAATATAGGACACTCAGTTCCATCGACATTATGATACTAAAAACTGTCGAGTCGTGTAAAACTACTTGAAAATTTGCTTTCCTATACTAAGGGCGACTTTTAAGTTTTAAATAAAATAAATAAAATAAATAAAGTCTAAAATTGCCTCCAAAAAATTGAGTGTAAGACAATTTAAGGGCACGAAAGGCTGAAGACATTCAGACATGCTTCTCTCGATAACTCGGTGGGCAGTCCGAAAGTCAGCGTGACGTCAAAGAGTCCAAACCCCGTATCGACGATGAGCAAGACGTTTAAAGGCAGTCTGCGCTGTTGGGCCATCGCCTTCTTGTACCTCAGCCACTGCACATCTCTGCTGGACATGGCTCCAGCCTTACAGTCTCCAGCAGTCCGTCAGGCGGACAACGTGACGTGCACAGATGACCAAGAGTCCTGCCGTTCGGCTGAGATCTCTGAAACATGCGCCCCGCCCCCTGCGGACATCAGCGGCCTGGCCATGTCCAGTGTCGCACTGCCAACATTTGATTTCCGGTATGGGGAGACTACGACGGTTCTCATTTCATACTCCCCTCAGGGACGTGATTTTAACGAGCTCCTAAACGCAGTCCGAGCCTATATGGACCACTATTCTACCATTCTTGTCTTCCCGGCTATCGGCGTGGCTGGTTTGGTTGGGAATACTTTAAGTGTGGCTATTTTAATCAAAAGTGGCTTAGGGAAGTCTTCAAATATTCTACTTTTTGCCCTGGCCGTTGCGGACTCGTTCACTTTATTTGGTGCCATAAACGTAGGACAGATCGCAAGATTTCTGACAAAAAAGGTGCCTTACGGTATTTTTATGTGGGAATTCCCGAAAGACACCTGTTTCGTTTTATCCATAGTAATGGTGTTGACCGGTGCGTTCAACATGCTGGGTGCGCTTGTAAGCGCCGCTATTTGCACGTTTATAACATTAGAGCGCATCATAGCGGTATATTTCCCTATGCACTTCACCACAATTGTAACTCCGACTAGAGCCTGGGTAGCGGTAGTCTTTCCCTTTCTGCTATGGACGCCGTATGTCGTGTACTACTCTACCTTGTACAGCTTCGAGCATGTGTACATAGCCGCATGGGACACAGACGTCGGGTACCTAGTCCTAATCCCCCCGCCTCTGATCTTCCACATCGACTACTACGTGATAACCCCCGTTGGAAGATACGTCCCCCTGATCGTGGTTGCCGTGGGTTCGATCCTCATCGCGGTTCGAGTCAACACGGCCCAGAAGAAGCGCCAGGAGATGGTGTCGGCCACAGCGCTGAAGAAGCCTGGCACGTCCCGCCTGACCCCGACCCTCCTGGCCGTGTGCGTGGTGTTCTCCTTCTGCCAGGGTCTGAACGTGTTGTCCAGTCTGGCCGGGGTTGACCCGACGGGCGTGGACAACTACAACACCTTCACCGTCATCGGTATCGTCGTGGCCACAGCGATGTACGTCAACAGCTCCAGCAACTTCGTCATTTACGTTGTGTTCAACAAGAAGTTCAGAGATACGCTGAGGGGCATGTGTGGCCATGAGAAATGAGATTGACATCTCTGAGCAAGCAAGTTAAGAGAGGCGTTAATGAAGGTCGATATCGCAAAGACAGGACTTCGAAAGTTTAAACGAGTAAGTTTGATAAAGAAAATAATTACTTAAGAATTATTTTCTTTTAAAAAAAAAAAAACAATAATAAGTATTTATTTACTCGTTCACATTTTGAAGCTAATGATATGAATCTTAGATAGAATACCACGAAGATGTGCAATTTTCTTCTTTTGTCTGATTGAATTTTAAATTAAAACTGGGAAGCTCACCACAATAATCCTCTAAGTAATACGTGAACCAAGATTTTTTTTTCTTAAATATATTTTGGTTCATTGATCAAGAGATCTAATTTTTAATCTACTAATAAAAGACTTGCATTTCTTATGAAATGTAAGAAAAGTTTTCTACTCCTTTAAGCTATTCGTTCATGTTTAAAAATGTTTTGTCAAGACTTTCTTTCCGTAAAGCATTTTAAGAAATGTTTACTTGTGTTCTACTCTATAATCTAATTACTAACGCCAGTTAGATGGAAAATTGGGTGTGGGTGATTGTGTGTGTTTTAAAAGATTGTGTTTTTTGTTTTTTTAATCTTTGCAGAAGGTTTAAAAAAAACAAAGTGAATTAATAATATTTTTTTCAAACAAATAATACCCATAATATACCATTATAAGCCTACTCTAACTAATTTAAAAATAATGTTGAGTTGTTGTTTTTCTAAATTTAGAGAATCACAATTCCACACTTTCCCCATCCTACCACACACACTATCTCAACAGCGCGCTTGTATAACTGTTCAGCGCAGACTTTCTTGTGGAGAGAGGCTTTGTACATACATTAGAGCGGAAAGTGTATTTAAACATCGTGGGTCATCACATTTTTCATGATACACAATTTTTGAAAGCATTGTGTGTCCAGGAGCGTCTTTGTGAGACCCTTTGGAGTTTAACGAAGAGCTCACTTTGGAGTTTATCGGAGAGCTCACTGTGGAGTTAATCGAAGAGATCACTTTGGAGTTCACCCACCGAAGAGCTCAACTGTTTTGTTGACGTGAAATGGGACACAATTCTCGCACATTCATGTTAGTACCTCACTAAACAGATAATGTGACGGCTGTTTGCTGCATCTACACCTTGGGCTTTATTTTATAGATATTTCAGTTTTACCATGTGATTTGACGCCACAGTGAAAATAAAGTAATAGTTTCAATGAATGTCATTTGACATGTTTGAATGTCAATTTGGACGATTGTCGCGACAAACTCATTCGCTTCTTCGCCAAGAGGACATGAATGATTCTATCGACTTACGTGTGTTTGACATTTCTTGTTAGAATTACGGAAGTTCTATTATTCAGAGTGTGTACACAAATTTGACCTTGCTCAACTTGTTTTAACAAACAGATTTTTATGGACTCTGAGGACTCTATGAAAGTATTGGAACTAATCGCTACTTTGAAGCGATATTTGCAGAGATAAATCAAGGTTAAAGGCGTAGGTTAAATGTTATATGGGAAAATAATGGAAGACAAGTGACTAAAATGTCACGGCAAAGTTTGCATGACAATTTTGAAATATTTTAGCACAAAACAAATGAATCGTTGTTATTGATGACAGTAATATCTACTTCTGATCAAAGATTGGTAAAAGTATTTTGCTACATTTGACTTTTCACGATAGAAGAATTTATTTAAATTCAAAGGAAAACATTGCGTTCTTTGTAGATGCCAAAGATAAAATCCTTTGATACTCATTCATTTAACATAGTTATGACGATTTTCAATGCATTATTTCACTGCCGGTTGGTTATTAGGCCTTCGATTTTAAATAATATCACTGAGAGCGTCGGTTTCAATGAGTGGACAACAAAGATAAGCGTTCTGGGCTTAGTAGCAATCAGGAATCGATGTTGGTGTTCAACTGATTTCGGCTGTAATTTTAATTTGTTGTTATGGACATTGTAAAACAGTTCAGTGTTGACTTTCTTCTGCAGTTAGGAATCCTATAAAGTCTCAAAGAATACCTCCATTCAAGTTATTTCCTGACTGAGAGTGAAGGGGAGAAGTCATGTACTCCAGGCACACTTACGTGACTTCTGTGGTAGCCTTAACTGCCTATTTCAGCTGCTTTATTTATGCTGCAGATATGGTCTCAGTTACGTCGTCTGCCGAAGTCCTTCAAACTGAAAATACCACCAGCGACTACTGTACAACGGAGCTCTCCGAAACGTGTGTTCTATCAAACGATACGCTGTTGGGTGGGATGGTCAGCGTGGCGTCCGTCCACAATCCAAGCTTTAATCAAAGAGGATTTGATACGACAAGTGTGCTGATAATAAGTTCAAATCAGCAAAGTCGTAGAATAAATGAACTTTTAAACACAGTCCGAGCCTACATGGAACACTACTCCACCATTGTTGTCTTCCCGGTCATCGGCTTGGCCGGTTTAGTTGGAAATTCTCTAAGTATTGTTATTTTAATCAAAAGCGGGTTGAAGAAATCATCAAATATCCTTCTATTTGCCTTGGCCGTCGCAGACTCATTTTGTTTGTTTGGTGCCCTTAATGTGGGTCAGATCGCGAGATTTCTAACAAGACGAGTCCCTTATGGTATTTTTATGTGGGAATTCTCAAGAGACACCTGTTTCATTTTGTCCATTTTAAGTGTTTCAACTAGTGCGTTCAACATGTTGGGCAGGCTTGTCAGCGCCGCTATCTGCACGTTTATAACATTAGAGCGCATCATAGCGGTATACTTCCCCATGCACTTTGCCACAATTGTAACACCGACTAGAGCCTGGATAGCGGTAGTCTTTCCCTTTCTGCTATGGACGCCGTATGTGGTTTACCTCTCCACCTTGTACAGCGTCCAACATCTATACATGGCCTTATGGGACACACATGTAGGGTACCTCGTACTCGTACCTTCGCCTCTTCTTATCTACCTTGATTTCTATGTTGTAACGCCTCTGGGTAAGTACGTCTCACTGATCGTCATTTCCGTGGGTTCGATCCTCATCGCGGTTCGAGTCAACACGGCCCAGAAGAAGCGCCAGGAGATGGTGTCGGCCACAGCTCTGAAGAAACCTGGCACTTCCCGCCTGACCCCAACCCTCCTGGCCGTGTGCGTGGTGTTCATTTTATCGCAAGGTTTGGGTGTGATCATTAGCCTGGTCGGACTTGATACAAATGGCACTGATAACTACAACGTTTTGACAGTAATCGGCATCGTCGTGGCAACTGCACAGTACACCAACAGCTCAAGCAACTTTATAATTTACACTGTGTTTAACAAAAAGTTCAGAGATATTCTGAGGAAGATGTGTTTCCATAAATAATTAGGATATCTTTGAGAAAACCAGCAAAACAAAAATACATTAAAAAAATTCGAGAAATCACATCATGGCAACAAATTAATTTAAAAAATTTAATATACTAATTTATAATGTGCGCAGTAAATTAGATATGTCGCAAACTAACAAACACGGCAGGATTTGGTGTCCAGTTTTTCTTCAAAAAAGTAATTACCAACAAACTTATAGACAAGGTTGTATTTTTTTTAAAGAGAAAAAAGACGTAAAATCTAATTTTAAAAATTTCATACTTGCGATTTAAAATATTTTTACAATATTTTTGCTATGCATGGTGAACGCGGAGAGAGAAATTATAAATACACATTAGTGATCTCTCACTGGTGGATGATATGGTCTTGGTTATTGACTACTTCAAGCTTTTCATTCATTTTGAAAACAATAAAGTTAAAGAAATATTTTTTTAAATACATCATATGAAACAAAAACGTATGTTAAAAGTATATTTAAATAGCTATATTTAAGTTAAACCTAATACCATCCCAAGAACCAGAGGCTACCAACAAAAATAATATATTTATCACTCGTTCATTGATTGACTTGTAAAATAAAATAAGTTGATCCATTAGTTCTCGAAACGCTAATATTAATGAATATTAATCTATGGCGGATTAAGAGGGGGGCTGAGCTGGCTAAGGCCAGGGGCCCCCGATGGTTTAGAGGCCCCCAAACTTTTTATATTTATAATAAAAGTGTACAAATGTTTGCACGAACCCTTGAATATATAAAAAAAAATTAAATAAATTTATAAATATTAACTATACAACTGATCACGATTCAGACCTGCTAGTGTTAATTATAATCGATAAAACGTGATTTAATTGGCTCACTTAGAGAACATAGTATAAAGTATAGTTTATATTTTTAAAATTTCTCATATTAGACAAGGTCCGCTGGCCGTGTGGAGAGAGTAAAGGCGCGTGATGCAACCCGTGTGGGTTTCGACTCCCAGTAGTAAAAATATTTTTTTTTCTTTTCACACTCAATTGTAACATACCGCAAATACTTCAAACAGTTATTACTTCGTGTTCGTTTTTTTTCATTATTAATATTTAGTTCAGTCCCATATTAGCTGTTAACAATCATTTTATTTTAAGGGACGCTGGCTGGATAGGGCCCCCGTTTCATTGCAGCCCGGGGCCCCGTGCAGTCTTAATCCGCCCCTGATATTAATGAATACTATACGAAACATGCTATAAATTTGTATAATTAAAAAATATTGAAAAAGTCCTTCCGGTGGCTTAGCAATATAATTGTAATCAATAATAATAATAACCTTATGAAAAGAATATAGACTAGTAATACAAGAATGTCTAGTAATTTAGTTGTACACATTTTACCTAGAAATATAACACAACTATAAATGAATTAGAATATCTGATAAACATCGCATTCATTTATTTGAATTATAGTCGGAAATAAATAATGGCACTTAAAATTTGGGACTGAAATAGTAAACACTCTCCGGATTGGAAGGTTGTAAAATGTCAATACAGTATCCCAATAATACGTTTAAAACTTTGCCTTGAATGACATTCAATCTTGATACAAGATACGGCCCAAAATTTGAGGAGTAAATCATCAGTAGTATTTTATTTAAAGATTATGTTCTATAAAAAAATGAATGAATTGTCACTAGAGATTGACATTTTAAACTGCCAATAATTGGACACCTGCTTGTGCTTCTTGTATTTGTCCGACGAACACAGTAGTGATTACTTGCCACACGGGCTTTTCTTCTTTGTTTTTGTTGATGGTCTGTTTCAGACACGCTATTTCTTCAACAGTCAGGGCTTGGACAAGTAACGGCCTCGTCAGACATGGCCTCGACAGACATGGCCTCAACAGACATGGCCTAGACAGACATGGCCTCAACAGACATGGCCTAGACAGACATGGCCTCAACAGACATGGCCTAGACAGACATGGCCTAGACAGACACGGCCTAGACAGACATGGCCTCAGCAGACATGGCCTAGACATACATGGCCTCAACAGACATGGCTTAGATAGACATGGCCTAGACAGACATGGCCTAGACAGACATGGCCTAGACAGACATGCCTCAACAAACATGGCCTCAACAGACATGGCCTAGACAGACATGGCCTAGACAGACATGGCCTAGACAGACATGGCCTAGACAGACATGGCCTAGACAGACATGGCCTCAACAGACATGGCCTAGACAGACATGGCCTCAACAGACATGACCTAGACAGACACGGCCTAGACAGACATGGCCTCAGCAGACATGGCCTAGACATACATGGCCTCAACAGACATGGCTTAGATAGACATGGCC
Organism: Radix auricularia; assembly: GCA_002072015.1. Lineage (NCBI taxonomy): Eukaryota > Metazoa > Mollusca > Gastropoda > Lymnaeidae > Radix > Radix auricularia. The sequence goes on along the minus strand of MUZC01004429.1, from coordinate 170,857 downwards.
TAGACAGACATGGCCTAGACAGACATGGCCTAGACAGACATGACCTCAACAGACATGGCCTCAACAGACATGGCCTAGACAGACATGACCTCAACAAACATGGCCTCAACAGACATGGCCTAGACAGACATGGCCTCAACAGACATGGCCTAGACAGACAAGGCCTCGACAGAGATGGCCTCAACAGACATGGCCTAAACAGACATGGCTTAGACAGACAAGGCCTCAACAGACATGGCCTCAGTTCTTAAAAGGGGCAATATCCCAAGCATATGCTTGAACGCTCATATTCACCTCTGTATTGTTAGCGATGTCAACAGTACGCTGCCTCACAAGCTGAGGGGCGTGGGATCGAACCCACGCAAAGCCTCAATAAGAATAATGAATGCATATCGCCTAAAAACCCTCCGCTGACCTCGAGAGGGGATGGGCGCCGCCAAGGTCTACCAAGCCCCGAGAAAGTTCTAATTGAAACAATAGGACCCCTTACAACCACAAGATTATGGGACACACCAAAAAGAAATGACCAGTCAACCTCCAGCGACTCTAAACAATCTCTCCTTCAATTGGCTTCTCTTTTGTCCGCTGCCACAGTCCCCAGATGCTGTTTTTTGTGCGGCCAGTGAATTCTGAGAATCCTTTTTAGACAATTGATAGGATTGGATTCTGGTCAGGTTTATAGGCGTTTTTCTTCACTTCTTGGCTCCATATAGCAGCACAGGTTTCCCCCTAGTGTTAGAAATCCATACTTTGAACTTGCTACTAAAGTTGTTGGAGATCCAAACATGTTTGAGTTGTAGGAAAGCTGCTCTTGCTTTTCCTATCCTTATTTTGACATCAGCGTTTGTACAACCATGTTTACCTACCACGCTGACAAGGTAAAAAACATTTTTCCCCTCCTCAAGGGTTACCCTTCAGGCACAATGAGTGACGTACTGGTTGCATTTACTTCGAGGACTTTACTCTTCCCTTTGTGCATGTTGAGACCCATGCTAGCAGAAGTGGCTGCCACAATATTTGTTTTCTCCTGTAACTGTCGTTGGGTATGTACAAGAAGGGCTAGATAATCAACAAAGTCAAGATCGTCAAGTTGATCCCACAAGTTCCATTGGAGGACATTTATTTTCTGCTGTGTAGATGTTTTCATCACCCAGTCTTGGCTAACAGGAATAGGAGGGGGGACAGAAGGCAACCTTGTCTCATACCAGTCTGCACCTGGAAACCTGCTGCCCATGGACAACTCTGATTATATCAGTAATCTTCTGTGGCATACTAAACAGGGTTAGCCTGTCTACACTGTATTAGGCTTTTTCAGTGTCAACAATGTTGACATAGAGAGGCGAGTTACACTCTAGTGACTGTTCCAGAATGATGCGCAGTGTCGCTATCTGATCAGTGCAGGATCTGTTGGTGCGAAAGCCAGCTTGTTGGTCTCACAGTAGATTGTCTACAACGTTTTTAATTCTGTTAAGTAGTACACGGTTGAAAACCTTTCCTGGGATGGACAGCAGGTAGTTGAAGCAGGAGCTTAAATCCCACTTCTTTGAGATCTTGAAAAGGTATCCGTCCTTCCAATCGGATGGAATTTGCTCTTATTCCCATATCTTCATTAGCAGAAGGTGTAGCATTTCCACACTTGTTTCCAAGTACGTCTTCAGTGCCTCTGCTGGGATGCCATCAGGCCCTGCAGCCTTTCCGTTTCTTAGTTATTTAATCGTTCTACTAATCTCTTCTTTGATGGGAATATTTTAGTTGCTAAAAGATGTTTACTGTAATAATAGAAATATATGAACCTTTTTTTTTTTTTGGTTGAAATTAATTCGGGCTTGTTAAAATTCTTGGAAGTTTAGGTTTGGTTTGTAAATGGTTGGTGATGTTATAACTGTTACCACCCGCCCACAGTTGTTGGTGATGTTATAACTGTTACCACCCGCCCACAGTTGTTGGTGATGTTATAACTGTTACCATCCGCCCACAGTTGTTGGTGATGTTATAACTGTTACCATCCGCCCACAGTTGTTGGTGATGTTATAACTGTTACGATCCGCACACAGTTGTTGGTGATGTTATAACTGTTACCATCCGCCCACAGTTGTTGGTGATGTTATAACTGTTACGATCCGCCCACAGTTGTTGGTGATGTTATAACTGTTACCACCCGCCCACA
>MUZC01004429.1:140152-151323 GCA_002072015.1 Radix auricularia | reverse complement strand
AAAAAAAATTACATTTCCGCTATTTAACACCACTCTTACAACAGTGTATAAACGCTTATACACGTACCATTTTATTATTTAAAATCCCTGAGCGTTTACTTTCAATACGAAGTTCCTTATTGTCATTTTATAATGAAATCGATCCAAAACACTTACTTGTATTAAATAAGCACCTAAGAGAAATAAATCTTCCTCCTAATTAATATTTGCAATTGTTTTTATGATAAATCACTTGTTAAATGTTTCAAAAGCGCTTCCGTGTTAATTTTTCTATTAAGAAATTTCATTTTCTGTAATTTTGACTTGTTATACGCCCGTAGAATATTTGCCTCTATCTGATTATATACGTAGATGTATAAAAGCTTATATTAAAATGTAAAATTGATATTTCGTCTGCAATTAAATAATTTCTTCACATTTATTTCTATAGTTATTTAACAGTGACTAAAAGAAATTAATTAGTTCGACCCATCTTCGTGTGATTTTATTATTGTAAAATACAATTAAAAATTTAGAAAGGTTCCATTTTTTTAATTAGCGCTAATTAGCCTCAATCTTATCCAATTACAAATTATAACTATAAATAATGCACTTTCAATAGCGACTATAAGTTCATTTCACTGTTTATTTTCCATTGAGGCAATTTATGCGAGTAATCGTCCAACTAATGCGCAAGGGCTAAATTCTTCTTAAATAAAGTAAAACCATCTCTGAAAAAATGATTGGAGATTGTTCTTCTCATTAACAGTTTTTTAAGTCACATTCAATGACTTTCCGTTATCTTTTATTCAAGCACCCACAAAGATCGCATCGGCAGAAACTTGTGTTCATAAAATTAACGGGATTTTTCATAATCCAGTGCATAATTTTAACTATACATAAAAGTTTACGTGGTAACGCCTTTTCTATATTTAATTTCACTTTTAGCAATCTATGAAATAAATCTTTATTTCACAACTAATACAAACACACAGTCACACGCACACACAGACGCACTTAATTACACACATACACATAAACACACTCGCACACATGCATATTCACACACTCGGATTATAATCAGGATAAAAAGTAACATCAAATAAATTAATATAATAAAGCTTCATGACGCCACTTAATTTTTTTTTTTTACGGCGCGCAAAACCACATCCTCTGTTAATCTCAAACCCAAAATCATTATGATTTTACGTCTATATTTTCAATTTTTAAAAAGTTAGCAAGAGTTGCGTGGTATAGGGGCTTCACACACACACACTGACGGACGGAAATGTGCTTAGGCGCATTATTATATAGATGTGAATTCTCTTTTAGGGTCGAAATAATGCTCTGAAGACCCGACTCATTGTTACTTGCAAGCCTAAAAAACTTAAAGACAATTCTGCACAACTGTTGGAACCAACCCTCCAAATCCGCGATCAGCATTGGGCAGTCGATCAATAGGCGCTAAAAGGTCAGAATTGGGTAGTCGGTCAACAGGTGCTAAAAGGTCAGCATCGGGTAGTCAATCAACGGGTGCTAAAAGGTCACATCGGGTAGTCGGTCAACAGGTGCTCAAAGGTCAGCATCGGGTAGTCGATCAACAGGTGCTCAAAGGTCAGCATTGGGTAGTCGTTTAATAGGTGCTCATAGGTCAGCATTGGGTAGTCGTTTAATAGGTGCTCAAAGGTCTTCTCGGCCTCGCCACATATTCGGAAGCCGTTTTGTTTTCTTTTCCTTTTTGTGGTCATATCGGGGTTCTAATGTTTCCATTAGAACTTTCTCGAGACTTAGTAGAGTTGGCAGCGCCCATCTCCTCTCCAAGTAAGCGGAGTAAGTTTGAGCGATAGCCATTAATCAACGTTTTTATTTATTGTGGCTTTAACGAGGGCTAGATCCCACGTGCATCATTTTGTGAGACTAGCGCACTGTTGACTTCGCTATCCCGCCACACGGAGGCCGATATCCCTCCTCATGCTAAACCCATGTAGGTAACTCCATGTGGGACGGTGGTCAGTCCTCATCTTGGTGATGAGTGTATGTTCGATTTGAGGAAGTTTCCACCAGGGGTCGTTTTTTCTCGGGAGTTGCATGGACTGTTAAACTATCCTGGCCTCGTTTCCAGAGACCCAGCCATGGAGCCCATTCTCTATGAAGAGTTCCCTTGGCCACGATCAGACCCCATCCCCCACCCCCCACCAACTGGGTCATTGGGCCATCGGGTTGGGAATGATCCCCACCGTCTCTCGCCAATAAATCGACTGTCAAGCTGTGACATATCGACGTGTCCAGTGATGACCCGTGAGACTACACTACCACCACGTGATGTGACGCCACTCACTGTTTACAAAGAGTTAACAGACTGGTTGCTCTTGAAATTAATCAGTTTTCAGAAATGGTCCGACTTGTGGCCATACGATATCATATAATGATGGCAATACATCTATACTCAAAGACCCTTTTACGTGGAGTATTAGATTTTTTAAAAAGAATTTATTTACCAAAGTCCTTTTTTAAGTGAAATAAGCTTTGCTATTAATATCCTAATGAAACTGGTTTAACATAAAACCCGTATATTTCTAGTATTTAATAGCCGCCGTAAAATGACTACTAAGTCTATTGAATTTTTCATGTCGCTTGTTATTTTACCACGTTTTTCTTAGTTTGCTTTCTTGTCTGTTTGTCTTTCCGGGGCAAAAATTGAATTCCTTTTTTGAACCACTTCTGATCATCCAATTTTCATGAAATTTTGCATGCATACTTGATTCACATGACAATTTAATATTTCATTAATTATAGTACTCAATTCTACTTAATTATAGTAATTATACTAAAAATAAAGATGTATGACGTCATTAACATGAAAATTTCAAGGGAAGTAACATAACCAGGGAATTTTCATTTTTTAGTTATTTCCCATGTCTTAAAGACATTTTAGTAAGCAATAATAATATATATATAAAAAAGCTTTTTAAAACACCACGTTTTTCATTTGAACTAAAAAGTATAAAATAAAAATATTTTTAAAAAAGTTTTTAAGATACCACGTTTTGTGAACTAAAAAGAAGAAAATAAATTTTTTCTTGGGCTATGTTGGAACTTCCCTTCCCCTGGGCTGAGCCAGAACTGTTTTGTTGGATGCACATTGTGGACATTTTGTACATACACACTCTTACACACCAAAATATTTTCGAACTGAAAACGTGGGGCGCATTCGGCTGAAATTAAATGAAGTATCATATATAGACTGTGGAGGAATTTGAAACTGAAAAGTTTAATGTAATAGCATTAATAGACCANTGGTCTATTAATGCTATTACATTAAACTTTTCAGTTTCAAATTCCTCCACAGTCTATATATGATACTTCATTTAATTTCAGCCGAATGCGCCCCACGTTTTCAGTTCGAAAATATTTTGGTGTGTAAGAGTGTGTATGTACAAAATGTCCACAATGTGCATCCAACAAAACAGTTCTGGCTCAGCCCAGGGGAAGGGAAGTTCCAACATAGCCCAAGAAAAAATTTATTTTCTTCTTTTTAGTTCACAAAACGTGGTATCTTAAAAACTTTTTTAAAAATATTTTTATTTCGGAATTAGTTCGTGCACAAGTCACATGTGATAACAAGAATTCGAGATTTTTATGGTCACATGTACAAGGCGTTGACATCTTAAAGGTCACATAAACAAGACGTTGACATCATAAGGTCACATGTACAAGATGTTGACATCTTAAGGTCACATAAACAAGACGTTGACATTTTAAAGGTCACATAAACAAGGCGTTGACATCTTAAGGTCACATAAACAAGACGTTGACATCTTATAGGTCACATAAACATGGCGTTGACATTTTAAATTTCACATATACAAGTTAAAAGGGTTCTAAACAAAAAACACTTTTTCTATAACTGAAGATTAAACCTACACTTTCTTTAAAATTTAATCTCTCATTGCCACCAGGATTATTAGCCTAAATGTCTTTTGAGTTTAACTTAGATTTGATTCAGATCTTACTCCAAAGTTTTTAATTAAACAAAACGTCTTTCAATGTTTATCAAACAGATGTGTTTATGTCCTGGTGAGTTGTATCAAAGACGTTGATGGTCAAAGAATACTTCCAAGGGAACGAGAGAAAACAAACACACATATAAAACTCTATTTGATCTTGTGAGCAGAAGATAAACACATTTCATGTCAGTAGAAAATAAACACATTTACTGTGAGTAGAAAATAAACACATTTTCAACGGGCGTCAATTCCAAACAAGTCAAGTTCCAATTTGAAACTTTGGTTTCGTGTTCCACTCCTTGTTTTTCTTTTTTTGGTATTTTTACGAGATCAGGCGAGTACCGACGAGGTTGCCATGGTGACACGTTGTGTTGTTGTCTGTGATATGGTAGTATGAGGTATACTCATAGAAAGGGGGAATAACTAGACATCCTTCTACCATGCTACACAAGAGTTGTCTATTTAACGCTCCAAATTTCACACCGTGTTTGATCCTAAAAAAATTTTCTCTGTGACTGTGACAAAGATTGCAGTATTCTCTTTGTAATTTCATTGTTGACATGTAAATTATGGGAGAGAAAAAAAAAACTTACTATTTACAACTGTGACAGACAAGAAGCCACGTGACGTAACGTACACATTGACGACTGTCACAAGCAAGACGCTACGTGGCATAATGTAAATATTGACAACAGTGACATGCAAGAAGCCACGTGACATAACACGCATATTGAGAACTGTCAGACAAGAAGCCACGCAACGTACATATTGACAACTGTCACATGCAAGAAGCCACGTGACGTTATAGCGTACACATTGACAACTGTCACAGACAAGACGCCACATGCCATGTTACCTCCGGGCCCACATCCTGAGTGTTGACACTCGTCACCAGCTCGTACAGGAACTGATCCAGCTCGGAGCCCTCGATGTATCCATTTCCTGTGGATTGTTACAACACAAAAATCAATTTGTCTTTTTTTTCTTCATCGTGGGTGGGGTGTATGAGGTTTTTAGAATATACAACTGTACATGAGCGTTAGATGCCGTTTTCAGATTTGTGAAATAAATAAATAAATTTAAAGTATATTTTTTAAAAAAAAAAATTAAAAAAAACTTTTTTTTTTCGGAGGGGAGGGGGGTTCTAGGATATTTGACACGTAGCAGTGGCTTAGCTAGGGGGGGGGGATCAAAATTCGAAAGACCCCCGGGCTTCCACTTGAGGCGGGGGCCCCCAAAGGAGTGTCCGAAAATTTTGTTTACATTAAATGTTACACCACCGCCACGTATGCAGGGCCCTTAAAATAGGCCAATCCCCCCCACACACACGAGCCCCCAAATTATAAAAAATCCCTAGATACGCCACTGACATGTAGGAAGCCATATATCTGATATTTTATTTTATTACTTAGCATCATGCCGGCAAAAATCGTAAAAAATACATTCAGTTATGAATAAGAAGAAAAAATAAGATGTATCTCGTTACGTTACATAAAAAACTCGTTTTTTATATTTTTTTCAAAGAAACAATTTGCAAATAAACTTAAGAAGGTTTATATGTTTGAAATCAGGAAACGTATGTCTTTAAAAAAAGTTATTTGAAGTTTCTAAATAAGATAATTTTTTAGACCTTTTTACTTTCATAAGAATATTGTGTTTCATTTCAACAAGGCGTTGTGTTACATGCTTAATTTTCACGCCGTATTCTATTACACCGAATTCACTTCGCCCAGGGCCTGCAATTCCCTTTGGCCGGCCCTGTCTCCACCTCTCCCCCCTCTCTCTCTCTCTTTCTCTCTCTCTCTTTCTGTCTTTAATTCCACTTCCCCTACCTCTTTTATTCCTATCCCAATATATAATCCAAATATCTTGTTCATATTGCTATTCATACTGTAAGCCCTCTCAAAGACCAGACAGTAATCACACCAAGAACCATCGAACTGGCTCGCCCTACTAACAACGCGTCATGTTCTCCTGAAGAAGGCCCCAGACAAATTAATCTCGACTCGGTTAGATCAATAGCAACAATTAGATGAACGCATTAAATACGGGTACATTACCCCCACCCACGTCCCCACCCCACGACAATCTATGGCGCAGCGCGTCTTCTCGTGTATAACATATTATGAAAAAAAAGGATTCCGGGCTCAGCCAATGTTACATAGTGGATAGCGAACATTCCTGGCTCAGCCAATGTTACATAGTGGATAGCGAACATTTGTGGCTCAGCCAATGTTACATAGTGGATAGCGAACATTTGTGGCTCAGCCAATTTTACATAGTGGATAGCGAATATTCTTCGTCCAACCAGTGTTACATAGTGGATAGCGAACATTCCTGGCCCAGCCAATGTTACATAGTGGATAGCGAACATTTGTGGCTCAGCCAATGTTACATAGTGGATAGCGAATATTCTTCGTCCAACCAGTGTTACATATTAAGTGGCGAATATTCCCGGCCCTGGCAATGTTACACAGTGAATGGAGAACATTGGCTACAAAATACTCGAGATTCTTGTTACAAAGTGCTTCTTTTATAACAGCCAAGGTATCTACCGTCACATAAGATAGATATAATTTTCTACCTTTCTATCATTTTCTACTTTCTCCTAACTCCCTGCCTCTCTATTCCTCTCTGTCGCCTTCTGCTCTCTCTCTCTCTTCTTCCTTTTTTCTCTCTTTTTTTCTGTCTCTCAGAAATGAGCATTGTTACAGAAAATGAATCATTTATGCTCTTGTCTTTTAGTTCAACTATAAATATTTGACCCCACACTAGAGCCCATACAATAGCCATTTGTCTGCTCAAGTTACTGGACCAAACGTTCATTCAAGTCACGCACTCATAATAACTAAAACAAACTGAAACTCTTCAAATCGTATTCTGTAATCATGCTGATGACGTCGTTAGAGAAGTATTTAGTGCCTGGGTCCCAGGACAGGGGTCGGGAAACTTTTTGTCTGAAAGAGCCGTAAACACCACATATTTTGTCTGAAAGAGCCGTAAACACCACATATTTTGTCTGAAAGAGCCGTAAACACCACATATTTTGCAAAGTAATTGTATGAGAGCCATACATCATGGTTAAAACTAAAAATTCTAGTAAATGTGCATTTTGTGAAATTCAAACACTTTAAGTACAATAACTATTTTTCTGAATTGATTTTGATTAACATTGTTATGCTGTTGTTTATACGCAATTAATAGGCAAATCAAATGACTCTGAATTAAAAAATTTTTTTTTTTATAAATAAACAAACATTTGTCTGAGAGCCAGATGCAGTCATCGAAAGAGCCACATCTGGCTCGAGAGCCATGGTTTCCTGAACCCTGTCCTAGGATATTATTTGGGACATAGAAGGTAACTACAACACACCACAAACAGGCAGGCCTTAACAAATGTGTGTCACAAAGTCGCCAGATTTTTGCTCGGAAATTATCAAGGGAAATCTGCGACCTAAAAAATAAGCCACGCAGAAATTATTTCTTATTAAAAATGTTCAAATTTCTCTGGAAGAACGATTTTGTCATCAAAAACAATTAAATTATTAGACCTGCAGAAACTCAATTTATTAATTTTCTAAACTTTTTTTTAGTCGGGATTTTATAATCAAAAGTTTTAAAAAATTCTTTTTAAGAGGTTTAGCTTCATAGAAAATGTCTGAAAAAGCAGATATTGATTTGTTTAACAGGGCCATTTAAAAATCTGCAATAGCATTTTTATGTTCTTGTTGACAGTGTTAATGTCATTACTTGAGATAGGTCCTTATAGACAGTGTTAATGTCATTACTTTTGATAGGACCTTATAGACAGTGTTAATGCCATTGCTTGAGATAGGTCCTTGTAGACAGTCTTGATGTCATTACTTGAGATAGGTCCTTATAAACAGGGTTAATGTCATTACTTCAGATAGGTCCTTGTAGACAGTCTTAATGTCATTACTTGAGATAGGTCCTTATAAACAGGGTTAATGTCATTACTTCAGATAGGTCCTTATAAACAGGGTTAATGTCATTACTTCAGATAGGTCCTTATAAACAGTGTTAATGTCATTACTTCAGATAGGTCCTTATAAACAGTGTTAGTACCATTACTTCAGATAGGTCTGTGGCGGACTCGCTGTCTAGGGGGATTTTAGGTCCACCCTTTTTACCACAGATATAAACATCAGACGTACAGTACAGTTGTAGAAGCAGATTCACGCTCAAAAATTTTCTTTCCGTTCAGTCGCTCAAAAAATGTTATCTCCCCTTAATCGTCCCTCCGCCTGATTATATCACACACCGTCCACTGATCGCCTCTCTCACATGACATCTCTACACACTCCCATGTGAACACCCAGTGAACAAGTGAACTGGTGTTCACGCTTTGTTTACCATTTACCCTACATTTTCGCTCAGTCATTCTCACAGCATAACATCTGACCGTGACAAGGTCCTTATAGACAGTGTTAGTGCTATTACTTCAGATAGGTTCTTATAGACAGTGTTTATGTCATTACTTCAGATAGGTCCTTTTAGACAGTGTTTATGTCATTACTTCAGATAGGTCCTTATAGACAGTGTTTATGTCACTACTTCAGATAGGTCCTTTTAGACAGTGTTTATGTCATTACTTTAGATAGGTCCTTATAGACAGTGTTTATGTCATTACTTCAGATAGGTCCTTATAGACAGTGTTAATGTCGTTACTTAAGACAAGTCCTTATAGACAGTGTTAATGTCGTTACTTAAGACAAGTCCTTATAGACAGTGTTAATGTCGTTACTTAAGACAAGTCCTTGTAGACCCTTTTGATGTCATTAATTCAGGTAGGTCCTTGTTGACTGTGTTTGAACACAATGTCACAACATGACATGCTTGAACACACTGTCACAACATGACATGTTTAAGCACACTGTTTTAAAGTGACATGTTTGCTGCACACACAAGGGACGCGGTTCTAGGAAAACCGAGTAATATTTACCCGACGAATTACAGTTATAAAAACAGGGAGGCCTGCTACGTCAACCCAACATTAATGGCGGTGCTGTTGGGCAGAAGACCTTCATCTATACTTGTATGGATTAGCTCGTATGGATTAGCTGCTGCCAGAGTTTCAAGGCTATTCGGAATGTGAAACAGTTTAAAACTGATGCCCCGTACAATTTAAATTTCAGTGGTTCTTAAACCCTGCAACAGGCCACTTCTATAATCGTGACACCTGGTAGCTGATGCTTGGTTCTCTACTGTGGAGTGTGATCTAAAGAATTTTAACAGTTTGGTCCTGACCACTCTTCGTATTCACAAATAAAGACGCACATTGATGGGAAGAAAGGCGGAGAAAGAAAGAGAGAGAGAGAGAGAAAGAAAGAAAGAAAGAAAGAAAGAAAGACAGAAATGTCGGAGAGAGAGAGAAGAGAAAGAGAGAAAATACTAAGAAAAAGAGATTGAGAGAACGAGACAGGACGGAACCAGAGAGAGTGGAAGAGAAAGCGAAATGGAGAGAGAAAAATAGTGTGTGAGAGAGAGAGAGAGAACGTTTGATATTTATGTATAATGAATGCTTACAGGATCAATACAGAAGTGCTCCACTGCTACACTGAACACGATGTGACGTGGCATATGTCAAATGTCAGTTGGCATCGAATGTCTACCGGCGCTGTGACCTTGGAACTTACACAATGATGTTTACGACTTAGTCCCTGATTTCCATTAGAGCGGTGCTGAGATATCGCTAGTTCCTTGGAACTTACACGACAATGTTGGTGACTTAGTCCCTGACTGTCATTAGAGCGGTGCTGAGATATCGCTAGTTCCTTGGAACTTACACGACAATGTTGGTGACTTTTAGTCCCTGAGTGTCATTAGAGCGGTGCTGAGATATCGCTAGTACCTTGGAACTTACACGACAATGTTGTTGACTTAGTCCCTGACTGTCATTAGAGCAGTGCTGAGATATCGCTAGTTCAATCACAAGTGATTACCACTAATCAAGACGAAATGACCACCCCCACACCCACCCATACCCGCCACACACCCAAACTTAAAATTATATATATTTTTTAAACGGCTTTATCGTGTATCATTTATGAACTAAACTGAGCTTGGATACATTAGACAAAACTAGTTTTGCCTTACCACCAAGACAAGTAACATTATCCAAACATAAAAATTCAAATAGTTTAATGACAGTTCCGTTCGCATGACTCAGTCAAGTAGCCGAGACAGGCTTCACTATACAATCGCCTATTCATCCAACTATAAAATTTAAGGCAAATGGCTTCCGATATCTTCTAAGTTATCAATTAAATATTAACTTCGATATCGATAGCCAATAAAACTGAACAAACGTGGTTAAAACATTAATTATTTTCAATCTTTTGGTATTTACAGTTTTAAAAAAAAAAAAAATGTTTTCCCTTGACAGAAGATTCCCTAAATTAAACCCACAAAACAACAAAGTGACCAGAACGTCCACCGACGGACACCCACCGGTCAACCCACGTCTCTCTGGACGTCTGCCTGTGACCCACGCCTCTGGAAACCTCCCAGAACGTATTCATCACAACGGCCACCGGCAAACACAGAAAATCGTTTCTAAGATTGGCTCAGGGTCGTGCTCTTTTGAGTACTTAATGGCGGGCAGACAGACAAGTTTGAGCCGGGACACTTTAAGGGCTTAGACAGACAGTCTGATGGCCGAGAGATTGGTCCATCATAAGACTGGGGGGGGGGCGTGGCGGGGAGAAGTATTTTCATTCGTATGATTGAATTTCAGTTGAAGTAAACTTCACTCAAAAAGATTGTGTCATTGGGAGAGTGGCTGTTGTGGATCTGAAGTGGGTTTTTTGTGGGTTTTTTTTCAACAAATTGAAGGAATGAAATCGATCAAGGCCTGTAACAGTCGGCGATTTTGGGTTTGTGCTATAAATGGGTTTGGTGGTTTAACTGTCTGTGTTAAATTGCTGTTAACTGCTGTTTGCGTTTAAATGCTGTGTGTGTGTTAAACTGCTGTGTGTGTGTGTGTGTTTAAATGTTGTTTATAAAATGTTTGTTACTGCTGTTTTTGGTTTAACTGCTGTTTGTGTGTTTCACTGCTGTTTGTAAAATGTTGTTACTGCTGTTTTTTGTTTAACTGCTGCTTTTGTTTAACTTCTGTTTGTTTCTATCACTAGTGTTTGTGTCGTAACTGAGAATATGACTTTC
>MUZC01004429.1:119459-130743 GCA_002072015.1 Radix auricularia | reverse complement strand
CCCCCCCCCCCCCCCGGGAACCAGTCGTTGATATTGGTTCCTAGGGTATGAGCTTCAGTAGCTTACCAAGGATTTTTAACTGCAATAGTTTGCTAAGCTGTAGATCTTACACGGAATTGTAAGGTTTCAAAGCTGTTAGTAGAAATTTTACTCTACGCAAAGTTAGTGAGTGAAAGTTGATCCGAATGCAGTCAATAAAATAAAGTCTAAGACAATCAATCGCATTGTGAGCTGTGTAACTTCACACTCATGTGGCATCAAACTTGAAGTAAATTTTGACCATTTAGAAATAATGAAAACGATACAAAGAACAATGGGTGGAATTTTATTAAAACTTTTAACTTTAGCGATGAAAATTTCAGAGGTACAATTTCCAAAAAAGTGAAGTTCTTTACTCCTTAATTAAATGACGCCACTTACTTACTGCACACAAAAATGCCACATTATACCTCGTAATAAAGTGACGCCCCCTTCTTCCTAACAGATGAACCCATCTCCACAACAAATAAAGTGACGCCCCTACCCCCTAACAGAGACAGATCTCTGCACAACCAATAAATTGACGCCCCAAAGTCCTAATTTTTATCTAGACCTGCTCACCTGTTTTAACATTTGATTTATACCCCGCCTCGAAACGTCTTCTTCTCATATCCGCTGTCCAAAAAATCTTGTCCTTCCATTGCTCTACCAAACTTGTCCTCATCCATCGTCCTACCAATGATAGCTACCACGACATCCACCTTAAACAACCCGCACCCCATCCCCCCAGTGGAGACTCATGTCAACTATTTCAGTCAGCCTTCACGACCAGCAGAGATTTGCCTTGAAGAGTTGTCGTCGGGTCAAAGGTCACCCACAATGACTACATGGTTATTGAATTTACAAGACGGATGGGGCTACACTCTCACTACGTCGTTATTTTCGCCCGTATGCCCACTGGTCGAGCTTAATACAGGGCGGAAGTAGGCGGGGAATTCTGCAACGTATGAAAATAATTTTTAAAAATAATCTATGACGTTGAATCATCACGATTTCATGTATTTTGGTTAAATCATTAGTTTTGAAGGGAAATAAAATTATTTCCATTCTACATGCAGTAAAACTTGGGTATCATTACATTGTAACACGATGCCATCTTATGAAACTAGTATTGGTTTCTTTAACATTACCCGCCCATACAAGATCTGGTGTCATGATATTTACCTTCTAGCATCCAAGATCTTTTGTCATGATGTTTCCCTTCTAGCATCCAAGATCTGATGTCATGATGTTTCCCTTCTAGCATCCAAGATCTGATGTCATGATGTTTCCCCAAGATCTGATGTCATGATGTTTCCCTTCTAGCATCCAAGATCTGATGTCATGATGTTTCCCTTCTAGCATCGAAGATCTTTTGTCATGATGTTTCCCTTCTAGCATCCAAGATCTGATGTCATGATGTTTCCCTTCTAGCATCCAAGATCTTGTATCATGATGTTTCCCTTCTAGCATCCAAGATCGTGTGTCATGATGTTTCCCTTCTAGCATCCAAGATCTTGTGTCATGATGTTTCCCTTCTAGCATCCAAGATCTTTTGTCATGATGTTTCCCTTCTAGCATCCAAGATATGATGTCAAGATGTTTCCCTTCTAGCATACAAGATCTGATGTCATGATGTTTCCCTTCTAGCATCCAAGATCTGATGTCATGATGTTTCCCTCTTCTAGCATCCAAGATCTGATGTCATGATGTTTCCCTTCTTGCATCCAAGATCTGATGTCATGATGTTTCCCTTCTAGCATCCAAGATATGATGTCATGATGTTTCCCTCTTCTATTATTCTAGATCTTGTGTCATGATGTTTCCCTTATAGCATCCCAGATCTTGTGTCCTGATGTTTCCCTCTTCTAGCATCCAGACATTTTGTTGTGTAATGACCTCGTCTCAACATGTTAAGACTGACCCACAATTTAATGACCTCGTCCCACGATGTTAAGATTGACCCATTATTTTCTGGAGAAGAAATAGGCCACCTGAGACCAGCTGAATGCGCACGCAGCACCATATTTACCCGGCGCAACCGACTTTTCTTGCACGCCATCGTTTCATAACCAAAACCCGTTATTTAGTTTAACTATCGTGTCGGTGAAGTCCCGGCGGAAATGACGCATCTTTTGACAGACATGGCGTCCAACCTCGGTCATGCACTTCCGGAACGTTTTGGGAAGATGAACAACAAAAATGGACAGAGAACGTTGTTATGGTTGGTAAAAGAAAAGAAAGTCAAATAATGTAAGGTGAGGGTTAGTAGAAGAAAAAGAAGTTATACGAAGTAAGGTGAGGTTTGCTAGGAAAAAAAAACACAAGACAAATAAAATAATGTCAGCAGGAAACTGGGGAAAGCATGGTGTCTGTCTGTCGGGGATTTAACCTACTGAGTGAATTATTTAGGGTGCAACAACTTAACCGTTATTTTTTCAAAACCTGGTACCGTTTTAAGCCAGCTAATCTCTACAACCTAGTGAGCAATGGCCTCAAAGAATACTCATCAAGATAATAAAGTCAAACGCAGGATGTGGAGGCCTTTTCCTCATTTAGATGACAACACTATATAGATATATAAATATGAATGTTGACACAAGTATACGGCACTATATTAAGTACCTCTTATCACAGAAAAGAAATTGTACACACATCTTCGAACACGTAGGGAGCAATCTTACAAATAGCCAAAAATAACAGAAGTCTGCCTATCGACGGGGGATTATTTCATCAATACTTCTGCTGGAGGACACGCGACCCAGCACGCCAGAGGACACGCGACCCAGCACGCCAGAGGACACGCGACCCAGCACGCCAGAGGACACACGACCCAGCACACCAGAGGACACACGACCCAGCACGCCAGAGGACACACGACACAGCACGCCAGAGGACACACGACCCAGCACGCCAGAGGACACACGACCCAGCACGCCAGAGGACACACGACCCAGCACACCAGAGGACACACGACCCAGCACGCCAGAGGATCATAAACTAATGTCATCCTGTCCTCTGGTAGGCATACAGTCCTGTTTACTACTGACAGAAACTGTATGCAAGCCACACTGTCAGTGTATTAGCTGATGTTAGAGTGAGTTTGTAAGCTATTGTTTACCCCAACTGGTGTGCCGCCTGTTTTTTCCACCTGTGATGTGGCGACTATGGTGTGGCGACTATGGTGTGGTGACTATGGTGTGGTGACTATGGTGTGGTGACTATGGTGTGGTGACTATGGTGTGGTGACTATGGTGTGGTGACTATGGTGTGTCGAACGACTGTGGTGTGTCGCTTGGGGTGTGTCGACTGTGGTGTGGCAACTATGGTGTGTCGCCTGGGGTGAAGCCATAAACTGGCGTCAGTGCTCACAGATAACATCCCGCCCGTTGACGCCCCTTGTCTTAGTGAAGAACATTGTTTATTTCATAATTCTTAAAGTGGATGCCCTATTGATTTTGTCGCCAGGGGTTGGGGTACTTTTACACTTTTCCGCCCCACAACCTTGCTTGCAACATCATTGCTGTTAAAAAATTTAACGTTGGGACGTTTTCAATGCCATTACAATTGTGCTGACAATCAACACCAACGTTTTTTGTTGTTGAAGTGTTCTTTAAATGACAAGCCTGAAAAAAAACACAATTGTTTGTTTGAAGAGCTCTCTTTTCTTACTAAACATCTCAGCATTCCATAAATTAGAATACAGTTTACAACTCAATCTGTCTTGTAGTGGTTCTCTCAAATATGTGTTATTCTTTGATCATTATTATGTTTCTAAACATGTTACAACGTTATTCCGATTTTTTTTTAAATTGATCTTTTAGAATTGTTAACACAAATTACTCAATTATTCCCCAACCAAACTTGAAATAAAGTTAACATTGACCTCGAACGCAAGGTTTTTGTTGGTGGTACATCTTTTTGTGTTTAAAATTGACTCCTTTAATTCATCTCTTATTTTGGTTTTGGGTGGTAACTATTTCAGTGAAGTAGTTTCAGAGGTTAAATTTTTTTTTTTTAAATTGTGTTAAATGAAGTGTGAGGGTTAGTGCAGACATTATAAATCATCTTTCCTCATTAAGCTTCTGTTTGTCTATTTCTACCACCACACACACTTCGACAAGGATTAATAAATATTTAGAAAATGTAAATCCTGTATCTAACAAGGAGTCGTTGTACAGGGTGACGGAGTCTGAAAAATAAACTCGTATCGTCTGCCAGTGGATGTTCATCGTCTGCCAGTGGATGTTCATCGTCTGCCAGTGGATGTTCATCGTCTGCCAGTGGATGTTCATCGTCTGTCAGTGGATGTTCATCGTCTGCCAGTGGATGTTCATCGTCTGCCAGTGGATGTTCATCGTCTGTCAGTAGATGTTCATCGTCTGCCAGTGGATGTTCATCGTCTGTCAGTAGATGTTCATCGTCTGCCAGTGGATATTCATCGTCTGCCAGTGGATGTTCATCGTCTGCCAGTGGATGTTCATCGTCTGTCAGTGGATGTTCATCGTCTGTCAGTGGATGTTCATCGTCTGCCAGTGGATGTTCATCGTCTGCCAGTGGATGTTCGCGTGCCGAGGCAGCCTGGAGCCCGCTTATTTAACCCCCTCCCTCATCAAACCACCCCCTCCAATGGCTAACTGCTCACCCGACTGTTTGCTAGCTGTGATTTATGGCCTCACTACAACACACATATTACTGCCCCCCCCACACACCTCACGTAAACCAAAATATAACTAGCCCCCCCACACGTCACGTAAACCAACATATTACTGCCCCCACACACCTCACGTAAACCAAAATATAACTAGCCCCCCCCCCACACGTCACGTAAACCAACATATTACTAGCCTCCCATACCTCACGTAAATCAACATATTACTAGCCCCCCCACACCTCACGTAAACAAACATATTACTTCCCCCCACACACCTCACTACAACACACATTTTACTAGCCCCCCACACCTCACGTACAACACACATATTACTGTCCCCACACACACACCTCACGTACAACACACATATTACTGTCCCCCACACACACCTCACTGCCACACACATATTACTGCCCCCACACACCTAACGTAAACAACATATTACTAGCCCCCCTCCCCACACCTCCCACAGTGTCTATACGTACAGCCATCCATGGCGGATAGACTTGTTTGATGTTTGGTTATAAGCTGGAGAGAGTGAGTGTGGCTGACTTGTTTGATGTTTGGTTGTTAGCTGGAGGGTGTGTGTGGCTGACTTGTTTGATGTTTGGTTGTTAGCTGGAGAGAGTGGGTGTGGCTGACTAGTTTGATGTTTGGTTGTTAGCTGGAGGGTGGGTGTGACTGACTTATTTGATGTTTGGTTGTTAGCTGGAGAGAGTGGGTGTGGCTGACTTGTTTGCTGTTTACTTGTTAGCTGAAGAGAGTGGGTGTGGCTGGAAGTTTGATGCTTGGTTGTTAGCTGGAGAGAGTGGGTGTGGCTGACTTGTTTGATGTTTGGTTGTTAGCTTTAGAGAGTGGGTGTGGCAGACAGAAGACCAAGAGTCCGTCAATAAGATTTTTTACCACGTGGTCTGACCTGTCTGTTTGAACATTTCCCATGTTTTGGTTTGCTGAACACATCAGACCTACACTTTTGAAAGATGTTATTTGCCACGCCCGCCTGTATGATATATTCATAGAAATTCCTCCCTCCCTGAATAGCTCGACAAGATTGAATGTAAAACATCAAATAATTTTTTATTGTGTCATCGTATCCTGCAACTGACCGCATAGTTTGCGCAAAAAAACGATTCCAGACTATTCCAGGCCATCCCATCTGACCACTCCAATTCCAGCCAATCTGACCGCTCCATACCAACCAATCTCACCACTCCATACCAACCAATCTGACCACTCCATACCAGCCAATTTGACCACTCCATACCATCCAATCTGACCACTCTATACCAGCCAATCTGAGCACTCCATACCAGCCAATCTGACCACTCCATACCATCCAATCTGACCACTCTATACCAGCCAATCTGACCACTCCATACCAGCCAATCTAACCCCTCCATACCATCCAATTTGAACACTTTATACCAGCCAATCTGACCACTCCATACCATCCAAACTGACCACTCCATACCAGCCAATCTGACCACTCCATACCAGCCAATCTGACCACTCCATACCAGCCAATCTGACCAGTCCATACCAACCAATCTGACCAGTCCATACCAGCCAATCTGACCACTACATACCAGCCAATCTGACCACTCCATACCAGCCAATCTGACCACTCTGTACCAGCCAATCTGACCACTCCATACCAGCCAATCTGACCACTCCGCACCAGCCAATCTGAGCCCTAGAAACAGGTTACCCCGACCCCTCTCCCCTTAAGACCACCATGACCACACCACCGTGACCAACAGCCGGACTTAGCCGCAGACGGAATGAACCATTATGGGGATTAAGTTGAACGGCTGCCTCCCCCTCCCCCTCCCAGCCTCACATGCAGCCTGACTTGGCTGGTGGTGTAATATTACGGCGATAAAACTGACGTAAGTGCCGCGTGAACTCACCCCACGTGACTAGGTATACAACCTGTACACAGAAATAGTAATTGACGTTATCACCAGCATTACCTTATAACAACAACTAGACTTTGTGACAAGTCTTCAAACTAAGCGAGTTTCCATTCTTACCATTATGTTTGTTGCTAAGGGCAAATAATTGGTCGTGTTCTTTAAACGAGCCATGAATTGGACGGGATTCATTATCTGTGGCGATGACATTAAAAAAACAAAAAGATTTGTTCCCAAAGTAATTAATTCTAATTTAGAAATACAACGAAACGATAACTTGTAACAACCCTCTGATAGACATAAGGATAAAAACACCTTTCTTATTCCGTATGCAAGAACAAACACATACAAGTTTTATTTCTTCCCGTCCGGTATTCGGGCGGGGTTGGGTTGCCTGAAGAAACCAGGAAAGCCACCACTTTATCATCAGTTAAAACTCTAATAAGAATACAGGACTTAACACGGAACATAGATAAACGAAGGACGCAATAATCTTCAGTACAGGATGAGCGTCTGTAACATATAAGTTAAGATAAGATTGAATTTCTTCAATATCACAACCATCTAAAAAAAAAAGACTATATCACATTTTGATCGGTGGAATGTGCAATTTTTATTACCTCAGATATTTTCACGGACTTTGCATCTTGTTGGTTTTCTTATTGTCTCCCTTCCCCTGAGCCACGCGGTATGAATCATAACGGATGATTTGTTTGTTTGGCTTTCCATACACACAAGCATATCAATCCCATGACTAACCAAGAGACAATCTGAATTCATGGCATATTTATTGGGTTCAGATTGTACGAGTTTTTAATTTTCCTTATTCGCCTTTAATTATGACCAGCTGTTGCATTGGCGGGTGACGTGTGTGCAGGGGTGTTGCATGGCGGCCCAGGTGTTTGATAAACCCATCAGGTCAATAAGATCGCATTCCGCGCACTCATCGATTAGACGCTCAGACTTTTGGACTAGGTTCGGACGACCAGCAACAGGTCGGCAAGTCTTCACGCGAGTGAGTCTGTAACACAGAGCTCTCATGTGTTTATAGTAGCTGTTTGTTTCATGTCATTCCCTGCTATACTCGGCTGTTTACGGTAGCTGTTTGTTTCATGTCATTCCCTGCTATACTCGGCTGTTTACGGTAGCAGTTTGTTTCATGTCATACTCCACAATAATTCAACTAGGTATGATTGAGGTTGAGTTGGTACACAACAATTGAGGATCAGCGGCAAAGAAACACAGGGGAGTAGGGGCGGTTGGGGAGTCCGTCTCATACATAAACTTGTTGTAGCCATTTTGAGTCCCTTGTCAGCAAGGTGTGATACGACTTGAAGAATGGCTACAACATGATACCACATGACTTTTAAAATGGCTACATCAAGCTTCCCCATGACTCGAAGAATGGCTACAACAAGCTACCCCATGACTCGAAGAATGGCTACAGCAAGCTACCCCATGACTTTAAGAATGGCTGCAGCAAGCTACCCCATGACTTTAAGAATGGCTACAGCAAGCTACCCCATGACTTTAAGAATGGCTACAGCAAGCTGCCACATGAATCGAAGAATGGCTACAACAAGCTACCACATGACTCGAAGAATGGCTACAACAAGCTACCACATGACTCGAAGAATTGCTACAACAAGCTACCATATGACTCGAAGAATTGCTACAACAAGCTACCATGAACTATATGACTTGAAAAATTGCTACAGCAAAGCTCCACCCACAACCACGCCCCTGTACACTGTTCTTACATTCACACCCCCACCTCCGCCCCCCATTCACACCCCCAACTCCGCCCCCCATTCACACCTTCACAAACTGTGTTAACTCCTCTAGAGAAATTTAAGGCGACCCACTCTGAGAAGCTCATAAAATATAGACCTATTATAAGTCCGTGTTCACATGTGTGTTATTTTCAATATAACAAATGATTCAAATCTTGTGCTCCACATCAACACATTCAATTTTTAGTTGGAAAAATATTAACTCTTTAAATTTTTTTTTTTAATTTACAAAAAACTAACGAACTGAAATTAAAATATTATGACATCTACCAAAAGTATTTTCTTTTTTCAATTAGTTTAAAAGATATTAGAACAAAAAAACTATTATCAAACATTGTTAATTCAGCTAAATTGTTAACTGGGAGCTTCAGAATGATTTGTAAGTTAAATTTAAACAACAAAAATGAGCAATTACTTTTTTTTAGAAAAAAATCAAAAAAATACCGAGTTTCTAACTTTTGGTGGCTTTAGATTTTCTACTGTTGATTCCAATGGGGCTGGATACTGCCATTAAAACTATCATCCAGGCTCTTGGCTCCTATTTGTACGAAACCCAAGTCTTCTAAGTGTCGTGATGTATTGACAAATTCTGATGGCTGAAAGTCCTGGCAACCATCAAACTCCGCACAGACAAATCCAGCCCCGTGATTGTATAACATGAAGGGACAATCCCTGAACCACCCTCCCCCCACACACACACAGTCCCCCCCACAGACACTCACCTCTCATACACACACACATAAGTCACGTGAGAGGAACTGGCGCACTTTTGTCGTGTGGTCTGGCAGCACCATCAAAACAAGAGGCGACCACCGGGAATTCAGTTTTCAATCAGAGAGTGCCAACCGGCAAAATGACCCGTCCATTCACAGAACGACTGGCATGGGGTGAGGGGGTTAAGGGGAGGGGTCTGGACACTATGTATCGCCTCACGATTTCATGTCCCTCAGGGTCAAGGTCACAAAGTACGCCAGATACATGGAAGTGATAAGCAGAATTGTATTACGTGGGACATGTGTCGCCATTTTCATGGAATACAATGAGGAGTGACCTCCTGACGTGGGTGCTGGGGTTATGGAGGGGGGGGGAGACCTCGGGTGACCCGCCCAATACGAAATGTATATATTTATACTGAGGAGAAACCATTTACTCTAAACAAAGAACTCATTACTACAGGAAGTTAAAAGAGGCAACATAATTGGTGCAATGTAGAATCTAAATTTAATCGCATCTATCTTAAATATCACAGACATTCTGCTGAGTGTTTATTACCTTTATCCATGGTTTATAACAAGTCTTGCATTTCTAATAGTTTTGAATTTTGATAGGGTTTTTGTTTTCCTGTATTTTTAATTATACTAATATACAATAAAAAAAAGTATGAACGCGTGAGCAGTTACCTTCAAGTAAATGAATAGAAATATTCTAAATGAACTTAACATTCTAAATTATCGAATAAGATTATGAAGATGACAAATCTCAATTAACTTAGAACTACTCCGAATAAGTCTCGCTAACCCTTTCATTCGAGGACAGCTTTAATTAAAAATGGGCTCCAATGATATCCTGCCGGAAACAGGGAAGAGGTGTAACAACAAGACGGGGAGTGGCGGGGAGAAAAGTGTGGCGGGGAGGGGGGCAAACCTATGACACTTCATTGCCAGCCAAAATCCAACGGTGATAATGTCGATATAAACAAATTGAGAGGTGAGACTGCAATCAGGCTTATAAAAAAGTAAATAAAAACTTAGCTGCGGTGACTCTTTGGATTTCACCGCAGCTAAGGTTTTTTTTTTTTTTTGTTGTTTTTTTAATTGTTTTTTTTTTTTTATTCATTTTATTTGTGTATTGTATGTCCGAAAAAGGCTCTTTGCCGAAACGTTCGCTTTTTTGTTACGTCCTGCCAGGCTAACCCTTACCCTGTTTACGTCTTTTCCATTTACTTAATGTAGATATGGACGTTACAAGCGATCTTCACAAGTTTTTAGGGGGGGGGATCTATTTTTAAAAAAAAACAAGATCAGAAAGAAATAGGACGACGGTATAAAGAACTGAAAGATGTAAGGTCAAAAAGTGTAGACTTTCATCACAACAAGTGCTGACAACTAGAAAAATCGATAAAAGTACAGATTAATAGATAGATAGTTTATATAGACGGCATGCAGATAGAGCAGCGTTACGTTA
Source organism: Radix auricularia (assembly GCA_002072015.1). NCBI lineage: Eukaryota > Metazoa > Mollusca > Gastropoda > Lymnaeidae > Radix > Radix auricularia. The sequence continues at coordinate 120,181 of MUZC01004429.1, read as the reverse complement.
CAAGTATGAGATTAACCAAGACCACCATCGACTGGAACAAGCAAAATTTATACGTGACATTCACTTTCAGGGGTCAAGCTCAACGCTTTGAGGCCTTACGACCCGGCTCATTGTTTTTACCGACAAGCCTCATCAAGCGGTCATCGCCTTAAAGATATTTTTCCCCACAACAATCATACAAAAGGGAACAGATAACTCTAACGTTTCACCACTTAGCTCATCTGTAGCTTCCCCTTTTCCCAACCTCCAGCTCCTGACGCTGACATGTTTGATGAGTAGTAGCCCTTGCCACCAGTGACGTCCACTCTTCAATGTCCACAGAAACATCCCCCACCCACCCCACACCACCACCCCCCCCGGGCATTACACCTTTAAAGCTTCCATGATTATCAAAGCATTGATCTTGGGCCCCTAACAAAAGACGATGGAATATTTCATACGCCTGAAATACCGCAATCTGGGTTAGGTCACCTTGACCCGGGGGATGATGTCAATGAGGCATATTCCAGTTTGTTGACGAATGAGGATCTGTTTTTAAGCCTAAATGATCAATTCTGCATCACCTTTCTTTGACCTGCGGGCCAGCACGTTTCCTCTCATAAGCTCTCCTCCCTCCTCTCTCCCGTTTTTAATCCTTCTGTGTCTTTTTTTCCCGTTTCTTTTTATTTTTCTCTAATGGTTTGTTTTTTTGTTGTTGTTGTTTTTTTTTTTTTTTTTTTTTT
>MUZC01004429.1:95078-114091 GCA_002072015.1 Radix auricularia | reverse complement strand
TAAGAAAGTGTGACAGTTTGTGACGGGGGGAGGGGGGGTCCGGCCATGTGTTTTATGTTGAATTTTAATGATTTTGTTAATAAAAACATATTTTTGTACGAAAGTGTGACGTACTTTAGGGGGTCCCGAGATTTGTGACAGTTTGTGACAGGGGGTGGGGGGGAAATGGTCAAAAATCGCGTGACGTACTTTATGGACGGCCTCTAAGGATACTAACGAATTTTACGACAGTATCTTTAAGATGAAGTAATATCATTATCATTAATTCCTTTGACCTGCTGACAATAAAACTACTTTCAACGATCTACCACCGGTATGATGAGAGTGGTCACCGTACAACGGACCAACAACACCCTTATGATGAGAGTGGTCACCGCATGACGGACCAACAACACCCGTATGATGAGAGTGGTCACCGTACGACTGACCAACAACAACACCCTTATGATGAGAGTGGTCACCATACGACTGACCAACAACAACACCCGTATGATGAGAGTGGTCACCGTACGACTGACCAACATGACCCGTATGATGAGAGTGGTCACCGTACGACGGACCAACAACACCCGTATGATGAGAGTGGTCACCGTACGACTGACCAACAACACCTGTATGAAACAGAGAACTTTGAGCTGATACCAACGAGCAGCACATGTATGCTACTAACACAAATCTAATAATGGTCAACAATTATCATAATATAGAGATAGTTAGGAGCATTTAGTGTAGGTGCACTTCAAACGAATACACAAAAGCCTTCTAAACACGCGACTTGTGCTCAACTTTCCAGAGCGTTTTTTGAAGGTAAAAAGGTTTGCAACAGACGGGGGTGGGAGGTGGGGGGGTGGCTGAGTTGAGGCAGCTCCCAACAAATTTATCCGATATTCGAATACAAACTCGAGACTCTATCGACTTGACAAAACAAACATTGTCCTACCTCTGACGGGTCGATGCTGGCTGATTTGCGAGCAGTTAATAGCTAATTACCAGTAATCGATTCTATGACACTCATAAAACACTGAGACACGCCGATGACACAAGAGACGAGAGAAGAAAATAATTCTTGAGACGGTAACCCAGCCTTGAGGCGGATCTTTTGATTGAAAGTTGGAGATGAATGAACATTGAAGGGAGACAATCATGTCTATTCATTATATTGTATACTTTTAAGTATCCGTCGATCACGATTCCGGTGTATTGCTGTCAAAATATCCCTCTTCCAATCCCACAGTTTTCTCAGCAACTTTTTGTGTTGGATTTATAAGGCTAAACATTGGATAAACTTAGACATCAAATTATTTAGATTTGAGTTGAATATATGAATATATTTAAAGTTCATTTGACTATTAAGGGTTGGTTAAGAAATATATTTTAAAACAGTAATACAAACCTACAAACTTGACCAACTAGCAAGCTAATGAAAGCTGCCAATGATTTCTTTTTAAATATTCCATGTCAGTTGATTGTGTAATTGAGAACATAAAATAGCCGGGACACAAATAATTTGAAGGTATAAATTCTGTTGTTGTAAGAATCAAACGCGCTTTCATCGTGTCACTAGCCATGACGCTACTTACTCTTTTACATAGTATTTTGGCCAGAGACTTGGTCTCTTAAGGCCTTGGCTAATAACTGGGCAACCTGCTTCTTCTGCGGAGACTTGGACTCTTAAAGCCTCGGCTAATACCTGGGCAACCTTCTTCTTCTGCGGAGACTTGGACTCTTAAAGCCTCGGCTAATAACTGGGCAACCTGCTTCTTCTGCTGACCAGTGCCATACAATACAGTCTTCACGTGGGACTCTTTTGACCCCCCCCCCCCTAAGCTCCCGACTATGTCTAGCGCTGGACACGAAGTTAACAGGTGTACTACTGTTTCAGAGGCAAGGCTGCAACCATGATGCTACTAAAAACCATATCAGAATCTGATTATGAATTTTACAAATGTTTATTCATTTCCACGATCTCCTGCAAACTTGATGGATTTGCTTACTTAAACCTCCAATAATCTCGAGTTTTGATGGAGAATTCAAATATTACGAAATTCAAGTCCGTTACACACACACAAAAAAAAAATATAAAAAAAAAAATAAAAAAAAAAATATATATATATATATATACAGCATAGTGTGATGGTCTGAAATTGGGTAGCCATAGATGATTTATGAGGGGGTAGCCATATATGATTTATGAGGGGGTAGCCATAGATGAATTATGAGGGGTTAGCCATAGATGATTTATGAGGGGGTAGCCATCGATGATTTATGAGGGGGTAGCCTTAGATGATTAATGAGGGGGGTAGCCATAGATGATTTATGAGGTTGTAGCTGAGGAATTTTTATGATACGCTCTGAAATTTAAAATTATTATTTTTTAAACGGAAAATTTCTATCATTAAAAAAAAAAAGTTAAGTATACAATTATGTCCAAACAGAGTGAACCATTCTCTGTGAAATGTATCAAACTGTATTATGTCATCATTAATTGAATGACATTTTCCATCAAGAGAATAGCGAAAGTTTTCCCAAGATAATGACATTTGAAACCATTAATATGAAAATTTAAATCAAGACTTGAAACGAATAAAGCTTTAAGTCCTGCCGCGCCTTAAACCTAAACAAATGTGTGTGTGTGGGGGGGGGGGGTATAAATGAATAAAAATTGTCTTGGGATATTTTGTTTCATAGAGAGAACAGCCCTAAGGGCTTAAAATCTCAGAAGATTTGAAAGCTATTCATTTTTTTTTTTAAATGCTCTGTGTATTTCATATTGTAAAACATGGATTGTAGAAAAAGCTATCAGTGCTTTTCTTATTTATCGCTTTCTTTTCCAGCCCGAACGCTCGGTTATAGATATCAGGGACTTGTGGGTAAAAGCCGATGAATTTTTAATGCTCCATTGCCTTGCGAACGCGTTTTGAAACGATTTAGCCCCATCGATTGTGTTACATGTGAAGCAGTCCGGACAATTTAATTGTGGACAAATGACTCGAACTTCCGTTTCTGAAAGTCGATTTGTTGCATGAAAATAGTCTCTAAAAACCTGATTTCGTTTCTGACCCAATTTCTGTTGGTCCCTTTCTATGACCCCATTTCTGTTGGTCTCTTTTTATGATCCAATTTTTGTTGGTATCTTTCAATGACCCGACTTGGGTTGGTCTCTTTCTCCCAGCACGTCTACCTGCAAGCTGTTAGAAACTTCACGGGGTGTAACTCAAGCAAAACTTGAAATTTATTATTATTTTTTAAGGATTTTAGCTCGAAAATAAAATTATAACATATTCTTTAAAGCACTTTTAGAAAATGTTGTTATTGTTTCTATCACCATATCAAGTATCAAAAGCATGCCCCGAAAATGGTATTCATTTATTAGTTATCGCTTTATACAATAGAACAAGCCAAAATTGTTCTACATCTGAACATAATACGATGATAGTGACTATTTCAAATTAGTTCACTAATTCCAGTTATAAGAAAGGAAGAGCACGGGTAGGTGATACATGAGTCATGGTACAGGAGCTATGATACAGGGGCCACGATACTATAGTCATGATACAAGAACTATGATACAGGGGCCATGACGCAAGTGCCTGATTAAGACCAATGATACAAGAACCATGATACAGGAGCCGTGATACAAAAGCCATGAACAAGAGCCATGACACAAGTGCCTGATTAAGAGCAATGATACAAGAACCATGATACAGGAGCCGTGATACAAAAGCCATGATACAAAAGCCATGAGACAAAAGCCAAGATACAACAGCCATGAAAAGGAGCTGTTATGCAAGAGCAATCTCCATGTCTGATTCTAAAGATTTCCATCTTTGATGAGCTGCAGCTCAGTGTTAGTGGATCTCAACCCAGAGTCGAACTTGCCCTACAGCCTGGGATAGAACTCAAGGCAATAATTAGATAGGGGTCGAGCGGTTTGTACACATAAGCGTCTCATGCTAATGACGCTCTTGCTCTTAATGAGTTCATCCCTGGTGTCAAGTTGACTCACCGTCCTCCCCAGTCTGGAAGGTCCAATCAGAGATCATTGATGGGCGAGTCCAAGTCTAATGACTTCACTGAATGCCTCGCGCCTGAAGGCGGTCGTCAGGAGTTCACGTTCGGCGCCAACAAAGTACCGGTAATTAGCGAATAAAATCACGCGAGATTAAGCGAGACTTCCTTCTTCCCGCGAGAGAAACGAAACCCGGAAGTGGCTTCAGTGTTGGGCGGGGCAAGGATTTCCTTACCTTTAAAAACACAAAAAAAAGTGGTTTTGATTAAAGAAATTAATGGTTATAAGTTTCTTAGATTTCACTTTCAATATTATGTCAATAAATCACCCTTGTTAATTTTTTTAGTCTTTCATGTTCGACAATTTGATTCAAAAGCTAAGCATTTGAATGAGACTTTTGAAAAACAGACGACTGGCTTAGATTTGACATGAGAAAATCTAGGACTAAAAAAATTGTCCTGGTCATTGCGTACAAAAAATAACAGACGAAGACAAACAGGTGTTAGTATCAGGTACAATGGTACCACGAAGCTCAGTGACGTGGCGTCAGTGACGTACATGGAGTCAGTCGTGTACAGTGAGTCAGTCAGATATATGCTGTAGGACATGTATTTATTAAGTCAGTCATATATATACATTCAGTAATATACAGTGAATCAATCAGATTTATACTAGCAGTCGAGGATATAGTGAGACAGTCAGATGTATACAATCAGTTATCAATATTAAGTCTGTCAGATGTATACAATCAGTCTACCATATATTAAGTCTGTTAGATGTATACAATCAGTCATCCATATATTAAGTCTGTCAGATGTATACAATCAGTCAACCATATATTAAGTCTGTTAGATGTATACAATCAGTCATCCATATATTAAGTCTGTTAGATGTATACAATCAGTCATCCATATATTAAGTCTGTTAGATGTATACAATCAGTCAACCATATATTAAGTCTGTTAGATGTATACAATCAGTCAACCATATATTAAGTCTGTTAGATGCATACAATCAGTCAACCATATATTACATCTGTCAGATGTATACAAGCAGTCATCCATATATTAAGTCTGTTAGATGTATACAATCAGTCATCCATATATTAAGTCTGTTAGATGTATACAATCAGTCAACCATATGCTAGGCACGGGTTCAAAACAGCGACAGTCAAAACAGCGACAGTCATAACAGCGACTTCAAAACAGCGACTGTGTCAAAACAGCGACAGTCAAAACAGCGACTTCAAAACAGCGACTGTATCAAAACAGCGACTGTATCAAAACAGCGACTGTATCAAAACAGCGACTTCACAACAAAGCTATTCTGGTCCAACCGTAAACCCTAACACAGTGGTTATCAACTTTTTGACACATAGACCCCTTTTTCATTTTCTAAACTTATCCACGGACCCCAAGTAAAAAACTACATAAATGCATAGAGAAAAAATTAAACCTAAAACAATAGCAACATTTTGATGAAGTATTTAATGAAAATTATAAATTTTGATTGAAATAAAATTTAAAAGCAATTAATGACGCAGATTAGTATATGCTACATACATATGCACTTATTCATATACAAACAGCTGGTGAGTGAAATAAAATTGTATCAACAAAAAATTATAAATAACATTTAATTTGTCTTAGCTCCATAATATATAAAATGAATTAAAAGGAAGATTTAAAACAGAATAGAAAAGATGAAGGTTATTTAAATTATATCTCATTTTGATAAAGTATTTATTGAAATTAAAAGTTTTGTTTAAAATAAAATTTAAATCAATTCACTGAGGCTACGTATACACTCATTTATTCAAAAAAAATAAAAAAAAAAAAAAAAAAAAAAAAAAAAAACTACTCAGGGAAAATAAAATTATATTAACAAAGAATTAATAACATTTAATTTGTCTTAACTACATGATGCATAAATGATTTAAATAGAAAATTTAGTAAATCATCAACAGCCTGTTGTTTGCGAGCATGTATATATACCCGGTATCCTTTTCAACGTCCAATTAAGCACACCCGATCCGATGTAATCGGACAATAAAAAAGTCACGTGGTCAGGTAAAGGTACGTAGATTCACTCTACCCCCAGTCATTTTATTTACATTTCCCATAAATCTCGCCAGAAAACGTTGACCTGTGGTCGTCGCTTAGTCTAGCCCTCGTAACATGTCCTGATGTAACATGGGCCAGCCAACGAACAGTGCCTGGTCTCGGTAGACTTCAATTGATCTCTCCACCCCGATCAAAGTGGCGATGTAATAGGACTATAAAAATGCACGTGGTCAGATAGTGCTTTGTAAAGGTACCTAAATTTATTCTGCCTCTCATTCCATTATTTACCTTCTCATAACACTCGCCACAACCATAGGTATACATTACACTATAACATAAAAGTCAATCTTCCCTCCACTCCCATGCCAAACAAAGTTAGAAAGGACCATATTTATCTTTAGTTTTTTAACAACATTTTTCCCATCGGTTTTACACTTTTAATCGTAAAATCAAAATCAATTAATGAAATATAAAAAAAACAAACAAAAACAATTTGTTATTAAGGTGTTGACATAAATGGCGAACCTCGCAGCACTGAAACAACCACAAACCTGCGCCCTTTCATTCACTTCTGTTTCTTGTGTAGACCTACCTAGCATAAAAACTGAATTGTAATAAGATGTACAAAGTTGTCAGTATATAAAGTTAATACATTAAATAGTTACTAACACCGCGTAGCGGACAATATCGTTCAAGCAGCTGGGCCCATATGACTTAACAGAACGTTCCTTAATTGTTGTTGACATTTTGTTCAGTTTATTTTCGTCTTAGTTTATGAGTATGACGAATGCATTGATAGGATGAATAAAAGTTTGTAATGCGTTATAGTTCACCATAGTGTGTTACTGAGTGTGTAAAATGAGGTGCATGGATGGTGGCTAGGTTACATTGTATGGCGATCATGAAGGTGAAAATACTGCGGCGTTTATAATGGTTGCCCTGCCAGATTTTTTAAAAATTAAAGCCCTCTTGTCGAAACGGCACGTGGTCGACTGTCCGGTGGTTACACAATGGCATGTTACTAAGGCTAGACAAAGTGGCGACCACGGACCGCCTGTTATGGAGAAGGTAAACAAAGAGATTGTTGGCTGAAAGAATGTAGGTATCTTAAAAAGGATTATCCGAACACATTGCCTTTTTATTATCCAATGATATCGGATTGGAGTGGTGAAGGAGTTGGATAGATTTGGAAAGATCTAATATTAAACCCTATTATTTTTATTTTTAAAAACTAGAAGAAAAAAAAACAATTATTTGCGAAGTAAAAACGAGGGTCGAAACATCCGAGGATCAAAAAGTTCTGTAGTCAAACTGTCTCTGCCCCTCCCACCACAAACCCCCTCAATAAATCGATTGAATCTATGTTTGCTAGTCTCTATCGAGATTTCTGCACAATACATATGACTAAAGTAATAACAGTTATAATTTTATTTTTGAATTTTTTTTAAAATGTGCCCTGAAACTGTGTATACACTCTTTAAAACACCACACCAACATTTATTTATACAAACCTCCAGTTGATTATTTTAAATTTTATATTGTACCTTCTCTACAAAAAATCTGCATTATCACAAGCAAAAGAAAAAAGTCGCTATTTTGATACAGTCGCTGTTTTGATACAGTCGCTGTTTTGATACAGTCGCTATTTTGACCATCGCTGTTTTGACCGTCGCTGTTTTGACACAGTCGCTGTTTTGAAGTCGCTGTTATGACCGTCGCTGTTTTGACTGTCGCTGTTTTGACCGGATGCGATATTAAGTCTGTCAGATGTATACAATCAGTCATACATATATTAAGTCTGTTAGATGTATACAATCAGTCACCCATATATTAAGTATGTTAGATGTATACAATCAGTCATCCATATATTAAGTCTGTTAGATGTATACAATCAGTCATGAATATATATTGAAACAGTTATATTTTCGGCACTACATACGTATTTACGTATTTCGCTTGTTTTAGCTGAGCTTACAAATGATGTCATCTCACAGTAAATCTATACGTTTATTTCAATTATAAAAAAGAAGAAGAGAAAACCACACAGGACGGATTCCCAATTCTAGATCCACCAGGTTACATTAAAATACAATTTCTCGCACCCAGTATTGATCCCAGCCATTTCACATAGCATCTTAGCCAGCAAGAAGCGTGTTTAGTTTAAAAGTGGTCATACGGGGTAATCGTAATCGACACTACCGTGTCTAGGGAAGTAATCATACGCTGTTAAGGTAATCGTAATTGACATACATCCCCGAAGTCTGCAGCAGATTTATCTTACAGTGTTATTGTAATCGCAATCGACTCGACTGTTTCTGCGTGTCTGTTTAGAAGAGTAATCGCACATTGTTATGGTAATCACAATCAAAAGACATTCTGCACAAGTATTAGCGTTATGGGTAGAGTTTAGAATTCCGCATTAGGGTAACTTGTAAGGATTAGGGTTAAGGTTACGGAAAAGTTAATTTCTACATGCTTTAGAATGAGAAGAGCAATTTAAGCAACGGGATTGACAATTTGAAATATATCTTTTTAGAAACTCTTCAATGTTTTCGATGAGTATATTCAAAATAAGAATTACGGGATTGACAAATTGAAATATATCTTTTTAGAAACCCTTCTATGTTTTCGATGAGTATATTCAAAATAAGAATTACAATTAAAATTATTCATGATTCAAAAGAAAAATCCACCATAAACACACGCCCCAAAAAAAAGCGCGCCTAAAACACATCTAAAAGAACAATAAGGCCTCAATATAAAAAAATCAAATAATTGAAAATGTTGCCAGCAGCATTGTCCAAAAACTTCCTCCTTAAGTTCAACAACAAGTTATCAACTCTTAATGAAAACCTTCCACCGTTTTTTATTGACTTATAGTTTGGAAAGAGAGTAGATCGATAACAAAGTAAATAGAGGATATTTAAATATGTATGTAGCGCTCAACTCGCTAGATTTTATTTTTGACCTGCTCGGCTCTTTCAAAAATGAATAAAAATTAATTCTTCAAATCAAGATATTGGACCTGTCTCATTACGTCCTCGTGTTATTCCCCCCCCCCCCAGTTGTCACTGTAAAGTGTTTCACTGCTTTTATGGAAACTCTTACGAGTCATTGACCATAAATAGCCTTGGTTGGCCTGTATGTTAGTGTAGAAGTGGTTGAGGCTGCACATATGCCACCTTTAGATAAATGCCACTGCTAGTATGTTATTTGGCGGCTGGGTGGCGAAATCAATAGTGAGCTCGTTTCAGTCAGCTGAGGGGCGTGGGATCGAGCCCACGAAAAGCCACTATAAAATGTTGAGAAATGACTAACGCTAAAAAAGTCCCCCGATTACCTGGAGAGGGATGGGCGCCGCCAGTGTCTATTAAGCCCGAGAAGGTTCTAATGGAAACATTAGAATCCCCTACGACCTCGAAAAAAAGAGGTTATGGGATTAAAAAACAATTTTTTAAATAAAAAAGTATGTTATTTTCAGCATGTCATTTCATTGCTTGTCGCTGGCAGTAGGCACAGGCCGATAATCAACATCAAAATCTGTTCTTAAAATCCAACTTCGGATATCTATCTTTTCTATAAAAAAAAAAAGCACACACACAAAAAAATCATGAAATATCCATGAGCTACTAGCACAGTGACGGGCCATCCAGACCACAGCTGGACTTATCCATTATGGATGGCCGCATATCCTGAGTGTCATCTCAATCAGACGACCTGAAACCATAGTTTGTGTTGGAAGTGGTTGTGGGGAGGGGGGAGCAAGTTGTGGAACCTTGCGGGCGGACAACCTGAAACCATAGGTTTGTGTTGGAAGTGGTTGTGGGAGAGGGGGAAGGGGAGTAAATTGTGGAACCTTTGGAAGCAGACGACCTGAAACCATAGGATTGTATTGGAAGTGGTTGTGGAACCTTGGGGGGCGGCCGATGCTGTCACAGAGGCGGTATGAAAAACGTTTCACGCTGAGAGAATAGACGATCTCCATTTGTTAGACTAAATAATGACTGAGGCACCACGCCATGGTTGGGCTGGAACTGAAAAAAAAAAAAAGTGACAAGCGGAATATGACAAACGGCGGAATAGTGTGGCTAGAAAAAACTCTGGAAGTGTTATTTAAGAGTTTAGGCTTCACCCCCTTGCGATAGGTGGTTAGGAAATAAACAACCGAAAACATGAAACGAATTGTCCATTGAATGTAATGAACATTAGCGTGTCTTCCCCTCTCTTCATGAATGCAAGCGATCAGATTTTTAGATCAATCTGGCTCTACGTTATGTTAAGGACGTTGTCGACGGTTATGTGAAGAGAATACTTGATTGACCGCAAGGGTGACTCAGCTAAAATATCAAGTACTAGGGGCTGGGGGGTCAGTGTAACCCCTAGGGTTCCTTGGGTCGTTTGCATTCATTCTTTAAGCAATATTTTACCAAATGTGCTACGCGGTAATTCTAAACTAATGCGTGGCGTCGGTAAAGTATGTGTGTGAACATTGCTTGTGGGGGTGGGGTGTGAAAATCGAGTGACTAGACTTGGATGTGCAAGTGACGCATCAAATAATCGTATCGGAAGCTATAAGCTCCGGGCATTCATTGTCCGTGGCAGGGGCGAGCAGCGTATGGATTGTGTTCGTGTTGTTGTGAGCCGGAACTTCCTGTCATGGTCTCCACGTTGGCTTAACGGGAGAAAGTTGAGTTTTATTTTTATCCTGGAGCAGTGGAGATATCAATTTTTATATTATATCTTGGGCTTGGATAATGTAAGACCTCCATCAGACTTAAACATTAAACTCTTGTTGATATAAGGCAGTTGGTAAACCATGGCTCGAGAGCCAGATTTGGCTTTATTGACGGCTGCATCTGGCTCTCAGACCAATGTTCGATTATTTAAAATAATTTTTTAAAATAAAAATGAAACTTTTATGAAACACCTTTGATTTGCATATTAAATGCATATAAAAACAGCATGATAATGTTATTAAAAAGAATAACGAGACATAATTTGTGTACTTGTTGAAATTACCCGAAATGTACACATTTACTTGAAATTTTAGTTTTAAACATAATGTATGGCTCTCACAGAATTACTTTTCCAAATATCTTGTGTTTATGGCTCCCTCAGACAAAAAGTTTTCCGACCCCTGTTATAAGGAAACGTTGTGTCTTTGAGGTGAACGAGATGAAACAATAAGCAAACGGTCATGCACCATTGGTTTATGGCCGGCAAATGATTGTGTTCGGTCTCCTCATCTTAAGTGTTGATTGGTAACGGGATTAGATGACAGTAACAGTTGCGTTAAGAAAAGGCCTTTAAAGTTACAGTGATGCCCAGCCTATAGCAGATTACAGTGATCCCCAGCCTATAGTAGATTACAATGATCCCCAGCCTATCGCAGATTACATTGATCCCCAGTCTATCGCACATTATAGTGATCCCCAGTATATCGCACATTAAAGTGATCCCCAGTCTATCGCACATTACAGTGATCTTCAGGCTATCGAAAGTTTACCTTTTCAAAATTAGTTTCCTTGATTTCATTACTGATATTCTGAATTCTGCAGGCATCACTACTAAAGTAAACACATATTCTGTAGGTTTGAGACTAATCTCTTAAGGCCTTGGCTAATACCTGGGCAACCTGCTCCATCTGCTGAGTAGTGCCATACAACATTGTCTTAACATGGGACTCTTTTGCCTCCCGTACCTCCCCGGCTATGTCTAGCGCGGGACACGACGTCAGCGCGTGTGAGACTGTCTCATAGGCTTGGCTGCAATGACGGCAGTTCGAGTCCCTGCTGTGGTCCAGATCGAAACACTTGGGGGTAAGGTGACAGTGCAGTGGATCCCAAGCCACGTTAATGTTGACGGCAACGAAAAGTCAGACTCCCTGGCAAAAGCAGAAGCGGCCAAGCCCCAACCGGATGTCCCAGTTACTTACCTCGGGGCAAAGACCTGGCTATTGGACCACTTTAGGAACAAACGGTACCAGGAGTAGGCTAACAATACAGATGCCAGTTTTTTTTTTCGCTGTCATGCCTAGGCCAAACCGATGAGACCAGTGGTGGAGTTTAAATCATAAATGTCAGAGTTTAGTGACTCAAATGTGCACAGAGCACTGCCCAACCAACTCGTACTTTAACAGGCATCACTAATATATTTATTAATTTATTTATCAGCATCGCCAACGTTTTGCTTTCTTTTTGGATATTCAGATATGTTTATTATAACTATATTGGCAAATTCTATTATTTTGAATCTTATAGTAAATATTTTCTAGCGTATATATTTTTTTAAAAGAATAAATAAGATAAACTATGCAGTTATTCTTTTAAAAAATTAAGTATAAATCAAAGTAGCCTATGTATGCATGTATTTTATAACTGACTAAACCATTCATCTGATCACCATGAAACTTGAGGAGATTTTTTAGTACCCTTTCGGGATGGTAACTGGCAAATTTTTTTGAATATTGACAACCATTGGGGGGAGGCGGGCGGGGCCATATATGTCTTTTTTTCTAATATGAGCTATATTAAAATTCGTTTCATCGTTAGCTACTTTGCAAATAAATGGATCTTGGCCAAACTTGGTAATAGTAAAGTTGATAGCCTATATTAAAGTATCATAGGTCATTTTCTTAAAAGTTTAAGACTTTATTCTCATTAGGATTTTACATGATCTTCTAAAATAATTACAAACATATGTATTATAATCCAGATTAAATAAACAGTTATTTTAAAATTCAAATCTTTCTCCGATTGGGCCCAGGGGCCCTGAATTTTGTTTTTTCTTATATGAGCTATAAAAAATTAGTTCAAAAGTTATCAATTAAGAAAATGAATTGATCTTGGCCAAACTTGGTACCTAAAAACTTGATAGCCCATATTAAAATACTATAGGGCACTGAACTCCTAATATCCATGTCCAAAATCTTTTTTTTTTCGCCAACGTTTAAAACTTTATTCCCATAATGATGTTACATGATTTTAATAAATATGACAAATATATGTATTATGATCCAGAAAGGAATATACAGATATTTCAAATTTCAAATTTTGCACGAATGGAGCCGGAAGCCCTGTAGTCGATTTTTGCTTGCATAAATTATATATAAAAAAATTGTAGGCGTTAGCTACTGGGAAAATGGATGGATCTTGACCAATCGTGGTGTGAAGCAACAAAAGTATCCATTATTATCCAGACTGAAGATAACAGTTATTTTGAACTTTACATATTGCACAGAGTGAGCGTTGGGTCTGTTTTATTTCGTGCACCCAAACATTTCCCAACGATAAAATGTGTGTTATGGCTTACAGGACAGTCAGACTTACATTCAATTTTGACAATATATTATACAGATGACTCGATGTATATTAACCGTTATGTTTACGAGTTTCCTTGAATTTCCTTTCTTCTGAAGTCGTTGCAACGCGCGGTCGGGTACGTTAGTTTATTATAAAAAAAATCATGGGAGAATTTATTATTTCAAAATTCTGCGACCTTCACCTATCAAAGCTGTGTGGAAGCAGACGTGCACAACAGACGGTAATGAATAATAGCTTAATGGGGTGAAGGTCGTTTGGGAAAGGCTTTCTGAACGTCAAGGGGCTTTAAAACATTGCTTTCCTCTTAAACACATGTCTGTAAAGTGAATACTTCATGGGCGTATAGGTTTCATCTATCTGGTGAATATTTCAAGGGCGTATATGTTTCATCTATCAAGAGAATATTTCAAGGACGTATAAGTTTTATCTTATCAAGTGAATATTTTGATGAGCGTATAGGCTTTATCTACCAAGTGCATGTTTCATGTGCGTATAGGTTTCATCTATACCAAATGAGAATTCTGTTTTCAATTTTTGAAGGAAACAAATAATATTACCATTGTTGTGAAAGCTGTAGATTGAAGGAACCAAATACTATTATCATTGTTGAGGAAGCTGTAGATTGCGTTACTACCTCACCCCGCATCAATACCACAACACCACCGGTGTTTTTCCTCAAATAATTCCCCCCTCCCCTCCCCACACTTACACACTCTTTAGACTTCAAAAAAAAAAAAAAAAAAAAAAAAAAAAAAAAAAAAAATTCGATGTATTTCCATTGCCTGCCAGGAGTCTATGTATTATTCATTGAAATGTAGAGCAGGCTTTAGCCGCTGGTTAGACAAAGGGGGCTATGGTTGCTATGGATACGGATCACTTTTTTTTGTTGTTGTCGTGCGTTGCTTGGGGAACCCAGTCAGGTTCATCCGCGTGATACGTTGAGAATTATCCGCCGTGCAAGAGGGGATAATCCACGAGGATTGATCGCCCTTTGTGCCGCCATGGTTTGTCAATCAAGTGAGATATCCCATCTGTCGCGCGAGCAACAGTTTGTCCTATATAACATTCGCGTGTCCTACCTTCGATTTGTCCTGTCATTGATTTGCCCTTTCGCTGAGTTGTGTTTCCATCTGTCTAACAGCCGTACAGTCCGTTCTATTAGGGTGAGGTTAACTGCACAAACATTGTCGTCTTATCCAGGCTTTCATCCCAGTGTTATAGCAGTCGTTATAGCTGTGGCAGATGTACCAACAGGTGGCCAATGTTCCCTCTAAGATTCGTTGGCCCATGTGCAAAGTTTTAAAGAAAAAGAAAATATGTGCAAATTTGCACAGCATTCATTCTTTTTTCCTCAATATTTTACAAGTTTGATGCCGGGTAATTCTAAACTCCTGCTGCATGGCGTTGGTCAGATATCTGAGCAGCCGCGCAGCTGAAAGAGAACATTACTGGTAGCCGGTAGCATATTGGCAGATGTAAGCACCTGTAGTACAAAGTAGCTTTTCTCAAAGTGTTCCTCAAAGTTTTTGGGTAACGACACACTAAGAATATTCGAGAATTTTCGCGACACATAAAAATAATTTAAATTAATTTTATTAAAAAGATAACATTTTTTTAAAAACATATCACTGTGATAGATGTGCCTACTTAAGGGAACACATCATATTACATCGGTGCTCCAAAGTTGACAAGCAAACGCGCAACTCATCAGCAACTGTAAGGAGTCTCTCTCTTTATTGGACTTGATTTCAGTTAATGCCGAAAAGCGAAATTCACAGAACCAAGAAAATGAAAATGGCAACAGAGTTTTAACTGCTTACAAACTGACTGAAGGATAGCCTGTCATGATCGCAAGCAAAAATTATGCTAAAGTCGTGTTGGTGAACGTTTTTTCATAGAATTTGTTATGTCGTAGTTCAATATTCGGTCGACAAATTGACTTCTTCACTGACTGCAAACGGATTGATCACCCGAGCAAATTCGTCGATGTCCAGTGATTTATTCAACATACATTTTGTTTTGATTTATTTTAAAATTTCATAATAACTTCAGATCTCAGGACCCAAGTAATTTTAAATATTTTTACTAAATTTCGCGACACACCAGGATATCTCTCACGACACGTTAATGTGTCGCGACACACAGATTGAGAAACACTGCTGTAGTAGCTGGTAACTACTTTGTCTTAAGGTACAACCCGGCAGCCAGTAACACAATACCAGTCTGTAACGATATGTCAGACGATGCGACACTAGCAGCCTGTAGCACTCTGGTAGCCAGTTGCGCGAAGTAGCCAGTTGCGCCAAGCAGCCAGTAGTATTCTGGTAGCCAGTAGCACCAAGCAGCCTGTAGTATTCTGGTAGCCAATAGTGCCTAGCAGCCTGTAGTACTCTGGTAGCCAGTAGCGCCTAGCAGCCTGTAGTATTCTGGTAGCCAGTAGCACCAAGCAGCCTGTAGTATTCTGGTAGCCAATAGCGCCTAGCAGCCTGTAGTACTCTGGTAGCCAGTAGCGCCTAGCAGCCTGTAGTATTCTGGTAGCCAGTAGCGCCTAGCAGCCTGTAGTATTCTGGTAGCCAGTAGCACCAAGCAGCCTGTAGTATTCTGGTAGCCAGTAGCGCCTAGCAGCCTGAATTACTCTGGTAGCCAGTAGCACCAAGCAGCCTGTAGTATTCTGGTAGCCAGTAGCGCCTAGCAGCCTGTAGTATTCTGGTAGCCAGTAGCGCTTAGCAGCCTGTAGTATTCTGGTAGCCAGTAGCGCCTAGCAGCCTGAAGCACTCTGGTAGCCAGTAGCGCCCAGCAGCCTGTAGCACTCTGGTAGCCAGTAGCGCCTAGCAGCCTGTAGTATTCTGGTAGCCAGCAGCACCAAAGAGCCTGTAGTATTCTGGTAGACAGTAGCTCCTAGCAGCCTGTACCACTCTGGTAGCCAGTAGTGCCTAGCAGACTGTAGTATTCTGGTAGCCAGTGGCGCTAGCAGCCTGTACCACTCTGGTAGCCAGTAGCGCCTGGCAGCTTGTAGTATTCTGGTAGCCAGTGGCGCCTAGCAGCCTGTAGTACTCTGGTAGCCTGTAGCGCCTAGCAGCCTGTAGCACTCTGGTAGCCAGTAGCACCTAGCAGCCTGTAGTACTCTGGTAGCCAGTAGCGCCTAGCAGCCTGTAGTACTCTGGTAGCCAGTAGCGCCTAGTAGCCTGTAGTATTCTGGTAGCTAGTAGCGCCTAGCAGCCTGTAGCCCTCCGGTAGCCAGTAGCGCCTAGCAGCCTGTAGCACTCCGGTAGCCAGTAGCGCCTAGCAGCCTGTAGCACTCTGGTAGCCAGTAGCGCCTAGCAGCCTGTAGCACTTTGGTCACGTTCAGTTTTTACACTTTGGTCATTCAGAAGGGGAGAGGGGTTGTTTAATTGTATTTCACAAAAGGCACCACTGGTATGTGCCGCTCTCAATAATTTAACCGATTGGGATCAACTGCTCTCACATATTTTATGCCTGATACGCCCCATGCCTGGACAACGCGCTGTTACCATTGAATCTATACTTAACGTTAGCTTTTGAGGCACACCTTCTTCTAATGGCGTAGCTTAAAGGACTATGAATAAATCAAAACAACCAACAGCTCTTCTGTTTGGCCAAAGCGGCAAATTTGAACGAGGCCAGAATTCTACACTCAGAAATTTAAGGGCTGCAAAATTGCTACAGTTTGCCTTAATGATACGGGCTCTCTGAATGCTACAGACAGGCAGGTCTCTACGGTTTGCCTCAATGATACATGGTGTATGAATCCTACGAGCAGCCTGAATGCTACGTGCTGCCTGAATGCTACGAGCTATCTGAATGTTATGAGCTGCATGAATTTTATGAGCTGCCTGAATGCTACGTGCTGTCTGAATGCTATGTGCTGTCTGAATGATATGTGCTGCCTGAATGCTATGAGCAGCCTGAATGTTATGAGCTGCCTGAATGCTACGAGCTGCCTGAATGCTACGTGCTGCCTGAATGCTACGTGCTGTCTGAATGCTACGTGCTGTCTGAATGTTATGAGCTGCCTGAATGCTAAGAGCAGCCTGAATGTTATGAGTTGCCTGAATGCTATGAGCACCCTGAATGTTATGAGCTGTCTGTATGCTACGTGCTGTCTGAATGATACTTGCTGTCTGAATGCTACGTGCTATCTGAATGCTACGAGCTGTCTGAATGATATGAGCTGCCTGAATGCTATGAGCAGCCTGAATGTTATGAGTTGTTTGAATACTATGAGCAGCCTGAATGCTACGTGCTGCCTGAATGCTACGAGCTGTCTGAATGTTATGAGCTGCATGAATGTTATGAGCTGCCTGAATGCTATGTGCTGTCTGAATGATATGAGCTGTCTGAATGATACGTGCTGCCTGAATGCTATGAGCAGCCTGAATGTTATGAGCTGCCTAAATGCTATGAGCAGCCTGAATGTTATGAGCTGCATGAATTTTATGAGCTGCCTGAATGTTATGAGCTGCCTGAATGTTATGAGCTGCCTAAATGTTATGAGCTGCATGAATTTTATGAGCTGCCTGAATGCTATGAGCTGTCTGAATGCTATGAGCTGCCTGAATGCTATGAGCCGCCTGAATACTATGAGCTGCTTGAATGTTATGAGCTACTTGAATGATATGTGCTGTCTGAATGCTATGAGCTGTCTGAATGCTATGAGCTGTCTGAATGCTATGAGCTGTCTGAATGCTATGAGCTGCTTGAATGTTATGAGCTACTTGAATGATATGTGCTGTCTGAATGCTATGAGCTGTCTGAATGCTATGAGCTGTCTGAATGATACGGGCGGCCTGAATGCCACGAGCTGCCTAAATGCTACTGGGCGATTGAAGCGTCAAGTAACCGTGTCGCTTCATACTGATGACTTGATGATGAAAGCTTGAAAATGTCAACATACTTGTTACAGCTAGATCGCATGTCATTAACTTCAAGGTGCCAACAAATATAGACCAGTATATCTTCAGAGTCCATATTAATTCACTTCCAAGTAAAACACAAAATTGGCCTAATTTTCTATCCCTTTTTTTTTTATTTGAAGGTCTGACGCCAATTCGCTTCCAGAAAATATCTAATGCCGGTGGGCTGAAATACGACAAGAGATTCTTTGCTTTGTTAGCTGGAGCTCAGCAAATTGTTTTCTCTTGGTCAGAAGTGGGGGTGGTACTGCGTTATCGAAGTTAGGGGGCGGACTTCGGAGTTTGTTCCGTCCTTTCATATATAGCCTTTATCAGCATTGTGGGCGGGCGTGCATGCGGGTCATGTGATTTGACGACCTTGACATTCGCGTGGATTTATGGAGTTGACACGGTTAATTTATCAATTGTTTGATTTGCTGATTGATTTCTCGGCGGCATAACCGATCGATGTATGCATTGTTTGATGTTTACAACAGCGGCGTTGCACATATGGGGTTTAGAAAACGTACACTTTGATATCGGAGTTTTTGCCTTTGGCATTAATAAGAGCCGCAAAAAAATCGTTAAGGCTAGGAACCCGGTCGACAGTCAGTAAAGATATGTGTCAATGATACCAAGGTTTATAATGGTGTCAGGGTTAGGGTTAGGGACGGGGTTAGGGTTAGGGACGGGGTTAGGGTTAGGG
>MUZC01004429.1:47205-82207 GCA_002072015.1 Radix auricularia | reverse complement strand
AGTCGCTGTTTTGATACAGTCGCTGTTTTGAAGTCGCTGTTTTGACTGTCGCTGTTTTGACACAGTCGCTGTTTTGAAGTCGCTGTTATGACTGTCGCTGTTTTGACTGTCGCTGTTTTGAACCCGTGCCCGGACTGCCAATTAAATTAAAGAAGATATCTTGGCACTTATCAAAGATTTCTCCAGACTAATGCTGACAACATAGGAAATTTACAGCATAGACTGTTTAGAACATAGGAACTTTACAACATAGAAACTTTACAACATAGAAACTTTACAACATAGAAACTTTACAGCATAGAAACTTTACAACATAGGAACTTAACAACATAGGCTCTTTACACGATGTGAGCTTTAAACGTCGCGTTCCAGTATCTCTAATGTAACTATTGTAACTAATGCAATTGTGAAAAATTCAGACAAAAACTTGTCAGAATTTATGTAACAAACATCTTATTCAGTTTGTGTATATACAACACTCCCCCCTCCCCCAACATGACCTACTCTCCAAGTAACGGTCCGTTGGCTATCAGGCCTGAAGGCGCCGACATTTCTGGCCCACTCGCCATTTTACAAATCTCGCTCTTTTTATTCGTGACTCTCGCGTTATTCTATGCAAGGAAATCAGCCATCTTGTCTACATGTAATTCTCGGGGGGGGGGGGGGGGGGGGGGAATATGGGTGAGAGAGACAAATAGAGAGTGGTTAACATGTCGGAATCAAAACAAACAAAAATTGTTCTTTCATTTGTTGACTTTATTTTTTTATACGTTCTGCTCATTTTATGGCACAAAACAGATATTTGGAGGAAATTTGACATGACGTCACTATACTCTCTCACGTGGTTTGTGCTTTTTAAAACAAGATCCTGTCAGGGGGTTAATGCGTGTTAACTGGATTTAACATGAGTTCACGGGGAATGATGTTTTAGTGAACTCTGATCACGTGAGTGTGTGGTCAGAGGGCATGCGAGAGGTCAGGGAGACCTGTTGTGCAGTGGAGACCAGTTGTGTCAGACGGGCAGAGAGACTGGAGCGTCCCCCAAGATGGTCGGGTTGGCCCGAGGGGCTCTTATATGAGAGATAGCGGACACTGAGATGTGAAGATGTCGAACCGTTATCCTGTACATGAGATAGGCAGTCTTGGAGACTTAAGAGAGTATGACTATTGAGCCAATACTGAATGAAGTTATACGTGCTGGGGGCAGTGGCGTAACTAGGTGGTGCGGTGAGGGCTGGCCGCCCCTGGTGACACACTCAGGGGGGGTGTGACACCAAAGTGTAAAATTCTGTATGTTCTCATTATCTGGCACTGGTAAAATCGGAGCAGTTGTATGGGGTGAGTCGTGAGGGGGATGACACTTTGAGTTACCGCCCGGGGGACACCAACCCTTGTGACGCCTCTGGCTGGGGGTTCTATTCAAAACGCTTAGGTCTTTGTAAAGCAGAATACACATTTGACGTTTTATGTAGACCTGCGTCAGTTTTCTGTGTACTGTGTGCAAGCGGAGAGCAAGGCAAATCCTATAAATATGAGACTTGACAGATCTGTTAACTCGTTATAATATACAGTCGGGCCTCGCTAAGTGGAACTACCCTAATTAGGAAACCTCCCTGTATCAAATTAATTGTTTTATTTCAGACCAAATTCCATACGACAAATGTATTTTAGGTCTCCTTAACTCTAAGATTTTTGTCTTCCAACCTCTGTAAGTCGAATTTGCGAAGGCGTTTGTGTAGAACTATTAAAAGGAAAATCTTAATCCCCCCATCCCACGATGGAAGGAGTCAATTTTTGGGGGGATGGGCTTTCTCGGTGGTGTTGGTATTTCAAAGCTGTTGGCTTCCTTTCATATGAAACATCAGACACCACCTCTCTCTCTCTCTCTCTCACTCTCTCTCTCTCTCTC
Source organism: Radix auricularia (assembly GCA_002072015.1). Lineage (NCBI taxonomy): Eukaryota > Metazoa > Mollusca > Gastropoda > Lymnaeidae > Radix > Radix auricularia. The sequence continues at coordinate 80,298 of MUZC01004429.1, read as the reverse complement.
TCTCTCTCTCTCTCTAATGTCAAGCCTTCTCGTTTGTATGGCTGTTTTCCCACCACTTCACAATATCAACATTGTCCTTGATTAATCTGTGCCTATTACGCCATATTCCCCTAACTCGAAAACTCCTTAAGTCTAATTTTTAAATTATTTTTGTGTGTGGCCCCTTTGAGTTCGACTTAGAGAGGTCCGACTGTACAAAATTTTGTTTAAAAATGGGTTTGACAGCTCTGATTGGATGCACAGGGTACTACAATATATGAAGTTATGAAGTACTTTCCAGTTATGTAATACTAATAATTTTATTAGTAGTAGTAATAATATATTTATATATATATTTTCAGCATATAAGAACAAGTTCATTTCTGAAAAAAATATTATAACTATTTTTAAATACTTGAATTAGTCTGTTTGGTGCCTTCATGAAAGCGTTTTGAACGCAATGACGTAATCAAATTAGTCTCAAAGAAAATAGATTGTGGGCTTTCGCTGAACATTCTTCTCGGCTCATAATCTCAACCTCACTTCCGGATGTCATCCATTTCCGTCTGCTCCAAGTTTGTATGAGTTATGTTAGCAGCGAATTTAGTCGGGGATGTTATGTAGCGCAAATTAAAGGAGAAAAAAAATCTTTACATATTTCGTATCACTTAAATTTTTTTTTTCAAAATCGTTATTTTGTATCAACCAATATTTCAGCCCATTTAAAATAAGTAAATATTAAGCTTAGTTTACTCAAAAAACTTAAATACTTTGGAATCTCAGGTCCCTTACATCACTGGATCCAAGATTTCCTATTGGGTAGGGAGCAAACTGTAATAATTAATGGTTCTAAATCTACACCAATAAAGGTTAACTCAGGAGTTCCACAAGGAACTGTCCTAGGTCCCTTACTATTTTTAATTTATATAAATGACTTACCCAACAATATCTCAACAGGAACTAAAGTTAGGTTATTTGCTGATGATTGTATAATCAATAGAAAAATCAAGTCAGAACAAGATAGCAAAATTTTACAAAAAGACTTAGATGAATTAATAAAATGGGAAACTAACTGGAGTATGTCCTTCCACCCAGAAAAATGTCAACTGCTAAGAGTAACAAAGAAAAAGAAACAAATAAATTCAAAATATTTCATTCATGGAAAAGAACTAACCCAAACTAAAGATGCGAAATACTTAGGAGTCATAATAAATGAGAAACTATCTTGGAATCCCCATGTCAATGAAGTTATTAAAAAATCAAACAAAACCTTAGACTTTATAAAAATAACTTTTACAAATGTAACAAAGGTATAAAACTAAAATGCTACCTCACCCTGGTGAGACCTATACTAGAATATGCATCTTCTGTTTGGGACCCATCCACCAAAGAAAATATTGATAAGTTAGAACAAATCCAAAAAAGAGCTGCCAGATTCATTACTGGAGAATATTCAAAACTGACAAGAGTAACACCTTTCTTATTCCATATGCAAGAACAAACACATAAAAATTTTCTTTCTTTCCGTCCGGTATTCGGGCGTGGAATGGGTTGCCTGAAGAAACCAGGAAAGCCACCACTTTTTCATCTTTTAAAACTCTAGTAAGAATACAGGACTAAACACAAACCATAGAAATACGTAGGACGCAATAATCTTCTGTACAGAAGGAGTGTCTGTAACATATAAGATAAGATAAGATAAGATAAGCTAAATGATCAGTGGCGTAGCTATAACTTTTGCCGCCCGGGGCAGTCTCTAATTTGCCGCCCTTTTTACGCGCCGGGAGGGGGGATTCACAAATTTGTGACAAAGGGGAACGTTTAATAAATGTGACGTCACATCAAAAAGCACGCAAATTTAATAAAAGTTCACCTTAAATATTTGATTATGACACTTTATTTAATTATGGTTTACATGGGTTCACGCTTCCTTACACTAAAAACATACTAATATGAAAAAAATTGATTTTAGACATGCTCGTCTTCAAATAGAAAATACGGTTTTTATAGGGGGGGGGGTGTGACGTCATGTGCAAGAGGGGGTATAAGTTATTTATGGATGGCCTCTTAAGTCAATTATATGATGAATTTTTATAAATTAATAAACATGAAAAAAATTGTATTTGAAGCAAAGTAAAGGTGGGAAACATTTTTAACAGTGCATGCCATATTTATGTAAGCAGTAATCAAAGAAGCTGCATAAAATATATATCTATAAATAAATAATTATAAATATACAGGATACTTTTTTTTTAAGGCCACAAGAAAGTTACTGCGGTCACAGGTCCACCCCCCTCCACAATGAGAAAACAACTATTCCTAAAAACATTACCAATTAATAAGCTTTTATTTTGTATTGATAGATAAATGATTTTTTTACAAAGAAATTGTATACGTCATTATGTAAACTTTAATATTTATACATTTACTTTACTAACTTTCATAGAAGAAAAATCGTGTATTATGCTTTAAAAATTTAAAATTATTTGTAATATCTTTTTCTATGGTCAATAGTGCCATTTTGTAAGGTCTTAAATCACTCGTAGTGGAACAAAGATATCTTTTAAATCAAATTTCAGTTTGAAGAAACTCCTTTCAGAACTAGCAATTGTTGAGAAAATTCTTATAAAAATTACAATTTTTATGTTGGGTATACATTTTCCAATCTATATTGTTGAATAAATTTTAATCGATAAAAGAGTCTTTCCCACGATTTTAAAAAAAAATTAAGCCTCTTCTAGTAGTAGTGTTGGTACAGCTATAAAATCGGAATCCTTTTTCTTTCAATATGGAAATTTTCTTTGTCAATGTCAAAACAGTAAGTAATTTGATGTGCAAATTCTTTATTTAGTGGTTACATGGTATTATAAGGTATTATATACGAATATTTTTTTGTAAGGATATGCACCTTATCATTCTATCCATTGATTAAAAAAAAGAAACTCTTGCTAGAATGGCCCAAACAACTGCAGCAACAAGCAAACTTAAACACATCTGGCAAAGCAAGGAACTCTCCAAGAGATCAAAGATTCGACTAATGCGCTCTCTGGCGATGTATGTCTTCTTGTATGGTCGTGAGGCTTAGACGCTCACTGCTGACCTCCAAAGAAAAATTAATGCGCTAGAGATGAGATTTTTCGAAAGGTACTAAACGAAGCGGTCCGCGATAAAAAAAAAAAGTGCTGTCATTGGCCCTTACGAGGACTTTTTCACCTAAATTAAAAAGAGGAAATTACGATGGTACGGACACGTGACAAGATCTGGAGGTCTTTCAAAGACTATATTGTAAGGCACAGTCCAGGAAAGAAGAAAAAGAGGTAGACCAAGGAAGAGATGGGAGGCAGCACAGGACTGGGACACGTGGCATGAGATATTGTGCAGTTCAAAATGGTGCCCCAGCGACCCAATGACGGGTTAATGGACAGTTCAAATTCAAGTTCAAGATTTAAAAAAACAATTATCGTTGCACTTCTTGTTCTATAGTTATAACCACGTCTTCTGAATTTTCACCACTCATATTTCTTTACTATTTGGTAGTCTGATATTACAGCGTTTTGTATTATCGCTTAATTCCATGAAATTGGGTTGCATTAGTTTAAAAAAAAAACCACGAATTTCCATTAATTGAGAGAACATAAAATATAGAAAAGAAAAAGGTTGCATTGAATCAATTAGAATTCCAGCATCTGATCTCGTTTTCTAGTTACTTCTTCAGATGTCAATATTAATTATTTATGTTTATTGTGGTGTTAACGGAGAAATTTGAATATTTTCATATTCTTATCATAATTCAAATTATTTGCACATTACTTTGATAGGATAGGCGTGCCATTTAAATAAATGACCGTATTTTAATTTGTGCTACACTAATGCAATAAAAACGAAATAAATTTAATTTTAATATTCCTTTACAATACTTGTATGGAAACTGAAACAGTAACATTAATTATTACTTGCAAATTAAACACAATATTTGAACCGCCATGCAGGTACTTTTTCGCGAATGTGGAAATTCCACGCTAAAACTGCTGTGGTGATATTAATAGCACACATTTTTCGGCTCAGTGGTGACGTGTTTTTGTGTGCTGTTTTCATATAAAAGCGTCATCTGTGGCTTATACTGATGGATTTTCCAAACAAATCGATACCTTTTTTGAGCAATCTTAAATTTTTTAACGAGTTTGCGTTAGTTATAACAATCATTATGAAATCAAACAAATCTTGCGCGAATCCGTGAATTAAGACTAAACTTATGAATATTTGTGTTTCCCCCTTGGTTTTACCCATTTAAAAAATAAAGGGCAGTTGTCGGAAATGGCTGTACTTTTTAACTGCCCACAAATTCCGCCCTCAAAATGTGTGCCGCCCGGGGCGGACCGCCCCCACCACCCCCTCTAGCTACGCCACTGGCTAAATGAGTTTTTAACAGTCTACGGAGCTCTAAAAATAATTCATAATTTTGAAAGACGAATTTGAAAAGAATGATTAATTTAAAATTTATTTTTTAAAGCCATCTTCAAACCTTCTTCCCCATCCACGCCACTACAATACCATCATTGATTCACATCTCTGTAGACATAACACGTAATGGCCGTAACACAATATCGCATCAGTGATGTCAGTACCACAATAACACGTCAGTGATCCGTGATGACAGAGCTCAGACAAAAGGTCAAGGCTCGCATGGGTGAGTCGATGAACAAATCCCCAGTAATTACGATGTGGAAATGGCAATGGAACATGTTCTATTTAGACGTTGGAACAAGATATAGGGTATGTTCACTGAACATAGATGAAAGGAGGTTATAGCAATAATATATGGTAGGTTCACTGAACATAGATGAAAGGAGGTTTAAACACAAATATATGGTAGGTTCATTGAACATAGATCAAAGGAGGTTTAAACACAAATATATGGTAGGTTCATTGAACATAGATCAAATGTGGTTATAGCAATAATATATGGTAGGTTCACTGAACATAGATCAAATGAGGTTTAAACACAAATATATTGTAGGTTCATTGAACATAGATCAAATGTGGTTATAGTTATAATTCTAAGTCTTTTAATTAGTCTAAAAAACCATTACAAGAATAATTTGATGATTTTAAAAAAGTATTGAAGTCCACGGGGAAATGACAATTACACATGTTATGGAACTAAGATGAATTCAACTATCTTCAACAAAACTTATATATCTTCTTTAAACCGCATTTTTCGCACCATAAGACGCACTTTTTCTTCACCAAATAGTGGGAGGAAAAGTGCCTGCAATTATGGTCCGAATAGAAGTGCCTGCGTCAGTGATTGTGACCAAATGAGCTTCATGAATTCTGACTCTAGCGAAGAAGGGTTCTTGGTGTTTTCAGAAGACTTGAGTACTCAAACCTTTGTCTTTATGTGTTAATGACAGTGATAATGGTTCTCAGTGCCACTGTTGACTGCTGTTCAGTTTATATGGTTCAAATATTATTCTGTTATACTTAATTAAATATTTTATTACACTAATTGGTTCAGAATAGTTTCCCCTATTTTTCTCCTCTTAAAACCAGGCGCGTCTTATGGTGCGAAAAAGACGGTATATATAATTAGTCAAAAGCTAGAGAAAGCAAGACGCTAGGATGGCCATCATTAAGCTCGAGACATGCGCACTGCGGTTGATGTACCCACGTTCACTCGCGTTGCTCTGATTTCTTCCTCCTTCTGTTTGTGACCGTTCTTTTCCCCATTTCTTTGCACGGTAACTGTATATGCGCCACCCGTGGGTCGGATCTAGTTTTTGTTATTTGTTGTTTTTTTGTTTTTTTTTCTGTCCATGTTTCTGGTCTGGAAATTCTTGATATATAAAACGGAATACAAACAGTTCAACTGATCAAAAGCTCCACCATCTTCCCTACCTCAACGATCTCATCTCGGCACCACAGGTCATTCAAACAACAATTACCAGCAACAAGCACTATCGACGGACTTCGGCCGATTCCCATTGGGACAAGGCCAACTCTACAGCAAGTATTGGCGCTCGTTTGCGGCCCTTTAGTTAAAGTTTTATTCCCCCTCCCCACGCGCATTCCTTAAAAAAAAAAAATGTGGGCAGAGTCACTTCCCTTTGCGAATTCTCTCATGCTTTATTTTATTTTATTATTATTTCATCTTAATTGATTGCTGGTATATCGTCAAAGATGAGAAGATGAAGGAGGAAATAGAGAAACACGTAATACAAGAGAGGAAGAGAAGAAAGAGAAAGAGAGAGAGATAAAGAGAATGGGCACTTGCATAATTTAATTCTTCATTAACTTTTGTGTGTCCGCTGAGCGAGGACAATGGCGGCCAAGGGTTTCTGGGAATGGCGGCATAAACATTCCTCGGGCTCTCTGAAAGCCGGGAACTTCATTAAAAAATGATAATAGAAAGCGGGATGAATAATTAATGAGGCTGAAACACAAGCTTTCACAAGGTGGGCCATATTTTACATTCACTTAGAGTGCAGCATCGGCGGTTCAAAAACTGGGATTTTGTGGACACCGAAAGTATAAATATTTTTATAGTTTGGATAAAGAACGAGTAAGGACATGGGGAATGTTAGGACAATGGTATAGGTGATTTGGGAAATGGGGAGACTTAGAACATGAGGACAGTTAGGACAATGGGAAACGTATGACATAGGGACAGTTGGGACATGGGTGATTTAGGACATGGGGAGAGTAAGGACATGGGAGAGTTAGGACAATGGTATAGTTTATAGTTAGGACATTGGGACAATTAGGACATGGAAAAGTTAGGACAATGGAGAGTTAGGACATGGGGACAGTTAGGACAAGTGTAGAGTTAGGATATGGGAGAGTTAGGACATGGGGAGCGTTAGGACATGAGGGGATTTAGAACATGGAAAAGTTAGGACTTAAGGACATTGAGGACATGGGGACAGTTTTGGAGATTAAGAAGGCGGTGTTAGTTTGAAGGATATTTCAAAAGTTCGTTGGAGCCCAGAGATGTGGCGTAAACTATGATTCAGTTTTAATGTTTTGTTGAACATTATACAAACTTATAGGTATGGCGGACCGAGAGGAATTTTTCCATTGTTCTAGGGACCGGTGAACTATTTTCACTGTTCTGACGTGGTAGCGAAATGTAATTTATTATATTGGTATCATTTTATGTACTTACTAACGAAATATTGACATATTATATAGGGTTAGTTTTAATAGTTGCAAATAAGGAATTATAATTATATTTTCCCGTCCTTTCTTGATAGCTTCTGCGGGCTGGCGATGAATGGCCCACGGACCGGCAGCGGTTCGCGGACCACCACTTTGAGAAACACTGGTTTAGCTGACATAAAACTTGTGCGAATTATAACTGATTAATTCTTTCCCCTCAGTCAAAATGAGTAATAAATTCCATCCTAATTTCCTTTGCATGGCAATCTTTTTCATTTGGAAAAAAATTGTTGGCAACTGAAACTTGGAGTCTGAGATATATCCTTTCTCTCAAGTACTTCTACTTTACCATTGTTTGCTCTACAGTTTTTGTTCCAGACAGTTCGACCAAGTCCTCGGTGGATGAGTTAGAGAGAGGCCACGAGATGCTGGGTGTACAGTGGATTGGTCTCAGAGAGAGAGAGACTTTAAGAGCTTGGCCAGGACCTTGACATTGGTTGTCGGTGCTCTTATGATGATGATGTCATGTCGGTATGTAATCAGTCATCTAAGGTACCCAGGACCAAATTCGTGTCTTGTTCCAATCAGTCATCTAAGGTACCCAGGACCAAATTCGTGTCTTGTTCCAATCAGTCATCTAAGGTACCCAGGACCAAATTCATGTCTCGTACCATTTGATCATCTAAGGTACCCAGAACCTAATTCATGTGACGTACAATTTGTTCATCTAATGTACCCAGGACCAAATTCATGTCTTGTCCCAAAAAGTTATCTAAGGTACCCAGGACCAAATTCATGTCTCGTCCCAATCAGTCATTTAAGATACCCAGGACCAAATTCATGTCTTGTCCTAATAAGTCATCTAAGGTACCCAGGACCACAGTCATGTCTCGTCCCATTCACTCATCTAAGGTACCCATGACCAAATTCACGTCTTGTTCTAATCAGTCATCTAAGGTACCCAGGACCAAATTTATGCCTTGTTCCAATCAGTCATCTAAGGTACCCAGGACCAAATTTATGCCTTGTTCCAATCAGTCATCTAAGGTACCCAGGACCAAATTCATGCCTTGTTCCAATTAGTCATCTAAGGTACCCAGGACCAAATTCATGCCTTGTTCCAATCAGTCATCTAAGATACCCAGGACCAAATTAACCAAAACTTAACATCAACATCAAATTAACGGTCAAACGATTTGTATATAAAAATATATCTAGCACTAGTTTTTTTTACACTGTCATTTTTTATGCATTCCGTTATTTGTGACCTCAAACAGCTGTTCGTTAAGCAGTCAAATATCAAGACAATTATCTCCCTTTTATGCGCCCTAAGCCGCGTGTTTTGATGGATTGGCCTTTGGATTTATTAATAACTCTGCGCCATTCCACGCCGTTGTTTTAACGCGCAGGCACCACATCACACGGTCAGTGATTCTGAGGGCCATGAAACAGGATCACTCTCAAACAATGATCACGTGGTACAGCAATCAGAGCTCTTCTAAAGCGCGTCAACAACAAACACTTGTTTACTTGTCGAAAAATCTGGAGAAGTGACGGCGTTTAGAGATTTTTCAACGTTACTTATGTGTTCCAAATTTTAGAAAATTTCATGTTATGTACACGAGGAATTCATCTACTCCCTGGTCAATGAAAGTAATAAAGAATGTGAAATAAATATAAAACTACGTTTAATTTTAATTTCAGCCGAGATGAATTCCTAGACGTGAGTTTTCCACAGGGCTCTACAGACTTGAAGGTTCACGGAAAAGAAGCGTTTCCTGCGTGGTCATTAAGACAGTAACATGAAACCCCCAGTCAGTAGATGAGCTTCCAATAACAGCGCCAGTTTCCCGGGATCTGATGTTTAATGGGAGTAAGCCATAGATGAGTATGAGCAAAGACATGTTTCCAGGAAACGGCTTGAAAATGGCTGGAAAGACAGTTAGAGCTAAAGACGAGCAAACAAACAGGTTACCATGGTTCAAGGCGAGCAAAAATGACATTTGGTCAAAGAAATAGTGGTCAGTTAGACAATGCTAGACGTCAATCTTTATAATTTATTGCCATGAATTATCTCCCAACAAATTTAAGTGTTTGACGTACTTTCATTTTGTTAAGGATGGCATACTTTAAAAATTATTTTTAATGCAGAACTTTACATTTTTAAAATTATTTTTAACAGAACTCTAACGAGCTGTCTTACGAGAGAGAGAGAATAAAAGTTTGTGTGATTCAATTTGGGGTACAGTTATACCTCAAGATACGAAATTAATTCCGTTCCCGGGCTGCTTTCGTATCTTGGATCTTTCGTATCCGGAACATAGATTTACATGTAAAAAAAACCTGATCCACTCCAAGCCACTCAGAAACAACATTTTTTAAAAAATGGAAAATATCATAATGAACTAGTCTATAGTGAAACAAATTAGGATTCTTCAATCATTTAAAATTACAAAGTATAAAACAAATAAATAATTAGAAAAAACTGAAAACATAATTTAAAAAAAAAAAGAAAAATAATATTTATACAAAATGTGAACTTTTACCTTCCAAGTGAGGCTATCAATTATAGATTTTGTTGAAGCTAAAAAATACGCTTTCTTTAAAGGTTTCACGAAAATGTTAACGAATTAGGACACTAACACTAAACTATCTACACAGTAAATGGACCGAGCAGGCGCGCACGAACACACAGCTGCTGCACGGCAACAGGAATTGACCAATAGGACAGCAGAACTGTCTGTGGCACGTAGAATCAACTCACATTATTTTGAGGTTGTCAGCTGTGCGATTTTGTCCTCTCTTTGATTTTTTTTTTTTTTAATATCTTGGAACTAAAAAAATTCTTCCTGTGGCCTTTCGTATCTTGGATTTTTTTTAAATATATCAAGCAACAAAAAAAAATTTCAACTGGGTTTTCGTAACTTGGATCTTTCGTATCTTGAAGCATACCTATCTCGAGGTACCACTGTATTGAAATCCGATCTGAAGTTATAAATCTATGGCCATTCTTGTAATTATTTCACCTCCTTTAAGAGTTAAAGTTAAATACCATTTTGGAATCGGATGTTTTCCGACGTGTATTGTGAACTAAAAGTTTTGAGGACAACATTTGTTGTCTGTACGTGCTCTGTAGCTCGACAGAGACGAGTCGATAACCATGAAAACATTAATTTTTTAAAAAAGTGGTGTTACTTAAATCGATGCCCAATAATTAATCCGCTTAAACTCTTTTTTCCCCCTTCGTTTCTTCCTAAATGAATAGATTTTTAAAAAGTTTTGGTTGAAATCACATCAAACAAAACTTGTACAGCGGAATGGGAGACTAGCGCGTGTGTACGTGATTCTATAGGATGGGATGAATGGAGTGTTTTAATGTTTGGACAGATGAGAGGCACATTCTCTTTCCTTCTTTTGATAACTGGATGCTGGAATGGAAGCTTCAATGGATGTTTGAAGGGCAGGATGTGCGAATGCTGGAATGGTTGGATTAGGACGAAATGATGGGATTTTCGATGTAATGATGGGATTTTTTATGCAATGATGGGATCTAGCTAGATGCAATAATTTTATTATTATTATTTTTTTTTTTTTTTGCAGAAGGAGCATCTTTAATATACAAGATGCGCACATTTTGGAATGGGGGGATTTAAGATTTATTGAACACCGGAGTGTACGAATAATAGAACGGTGCGGTGTACGAATTATAGAACTGTGAGTGTGCGAGTGATGGAACGGTTGGTGTACGAATAATAGAACGGTGCGGTGTACGAATTATAGAACTGTGAGTGTACGAGTGATGGAACGGTTGGTGTACAAATTATGGAACGGTGGGGTGTACGAATGATGGTATTATACTTCTTTCAGTCCCCCAAACCCAACGACCCCAATTAACTCTAAACATTAAACTTTGAAGTGCCTACATCCGTCCTATAAACTTCTGCTTGGTAGAGGTACGAAGTTCACCGTTACATCGATTCACTTGGCTGATACCCTATTAAAATGGTGTGGCATAAGCTTTGTACACACGTTTTTAAAAGCTCCAATGCATTGAATGACGCCACGGTGAGTTGCATGGCTACCGACCTAAATCCCGAAAGGGGAGAGACATTGTCTTTTTAAAACTTTTTCTTTGTGTCTACAACAGATTGTTGCTTCAATGTTGCTGTTGTTTTTTGTTATTGTTCAAAGTAGTAGCTACTTTATTTTCCACGAAGCGCTCAATAATAAATGACATTGTATTTCCCGTTACTAGTGTTGCCTATTCATCGACTCACTTTGCATATTTTTTAGTTGTTGCATTCAAACTTGGACAATGAATATACAGTCGGACCTCGCTAAGTCGAACCTAAAGGGACCGGGAACAAAAATCGACTTACGGCGTTTTCGAGTTAGGGGAAATGGTATAATAAGAATTTGGCCGGGACCTAACAATTAATTGGATATAGGGAGGTTTTAGACTAAAGGAAGTTGGACTGAGCGAGGTCCGAGTGTAGACACATATATCACATAAAAGCTCCAATGAGTTGAATGTTTACTGACTGAGATCGTTCTAAATATGTCATGATTCCCAACATTTTCCCATATGGAATATTTATCAGGAAAATGTATTTTAAAAAATAAATTTTAAATTATAATACACAAAGTTTGAATTTCAAAGTTTAATTTGAAAACAAAAGAACACGCCTTTCCAGGCTTTTTCTCCTTTTTAGACATTTTTCCAGACATATACCGAATCCTTGTGAAAAATAATCAATTAGGAAGGAACCTTTACATAAACGTTAGCAGTGGAACCGTGATTGCTTACACTGTTCGTGCGTTAGAGCAAAATTACTCAATGGGGAAATGTGGCATGGGAGGCTATATGGATCCATCAGATAGGTCAACTGTGTTATCTACGACCTTTCCTGGTCTGGCGCAGTTCTGCACGATCTCTGGTGAGCTCAGCGAATGAGAGATTTATGTGAGAGCACAATAGAAGCCTCGAGTCAAACAACGCCCTTGGGGTGGGGGGGTATTACGTTTTGGACCTGAGACAATCCACTGTTGACTTAGAGAATGTTCGGGTTTTTTTTTAAAGAGTTATATTCTGTGCCGGAAGGGGTGTGTCTTTGAGGGGGGGGATGCTTTCCTGTGGGTTGTGTTTTAAAATGTGATTGGAACATGCAACGTGAAAATACATGTTTTTTTTAAAAAACGCGATCGATTTTTTTTTTTACTGGCTGAAGGATCGAATGGCGTCCCTAGTTACCGTATCACTCTCGTCTTCAACCTTGACAAATGAAAACCTTTTGTTCCTCACTCTTGGCATCTGTGGGTCGTTCTTCATGAATAATTGTTTCTGTGGGTTATAATTATCTAGCATGCTATCAAGTATTTCCCATGAAATATGCATACGTTTAAAAATGGGTTCAATGCAAAAACAGATACATTGAGGGAATTGTGGAATGAAATATAATGTGACGGGGTTGGTATTGCAGATGTATCTTCATTTTCCCCCCCTAGAAGCATAATATTTCATCATTTCAAAATATATATTTCTTTTCAAAATTTATTCCAGTCCTTGAAAAGATTACAAAGGTCATCTGTTTCTACGGTCTGAGGAAGGTGGGTGCACATTTTAAAAAAACAACTGTGAAGTCAGCATAGAAGCACGTTTTCATATTTTTACCGCCATCCATTGAGAGGGTTATTTTGGTTAACTCGTTTGAGAACGACCACGTAACTGTTGGTCGTAATTGGTAGCGTTGGTGAAATATTTTTGGAAAAAAAGCTATGGTAAAGACTGTCAATCAATGATAGGACTGCACAGCAACACGAGGAAATGCAACTCGGAACAACGGTGATGCACCTACGTCTTGCGTGACGGAAGGATGCCGATAAGATTCGGACAAGTCAGAAGAGCTTCTTTGTAATTTAAGAAAGTTAATGTTCACTTTGTTAGAATAAGTTTTAGTTGATGTGATCTGGTTCAGGAACCTAAGTACTCACTTGGATCCGGTAATAAAAGAATAACGATGCGCAGAATTATATCACTATTTAATTTTAAGGCATGCAAATCCCAGATGAGCACCCTTATGACACTGACTAAGTAACTGCTGTGTGCCCCAAATTTAAAGTATTAAAAACTCTGTTTTTCGTACGTACTTCGTCAACCTGTTTCGTTCAGTGAAACTATGTTCCTACGAGGCACTGGTGCAGTTCAAAGATTGTAAACAAGGTGGCTATGAGACATGTATCATAAAGGACTGCGCAAGAGCTTTTAAATAAAATACAAAATACGTAAACATATCGTAAGTACTGTTTGTTGATTGTACTAATGAAGGTATTAGCTGAAACGTTTACTGTTTTATTAGTTAAATAGAAAACCCGTAAAAGCCAAGTTTTTTTCCCCACATAAATCCCTTATATATGAGACAGAACTAAAAGTACTGATTACATTAAAAAAAAAATTAATAGACTGAAAGGGATTTAACTCCCAAATGCTATAAAATGGGGACGGGTTGAGGTGGGGGTGTGGTCACCGATCGTTTGAGTGAACTCAGCAAACTCGCGATGTCAACAACAACAGACGCCTACCATACATTTGTATAGAGATAAACTAAAAGTGCATTAATTTTATTACTGTACATTCGATCGATCTGAAATTTTGATGCAATGCACTGTTAGGTGGCACGAGTCTATGTGCAAAATTTCAGCGTGATAACATCACGGGAAACGGGTCATTTTTTACTTATTCCCCCGCCGTACCGTACGGACGGACGAACAGACGACGGTGAAGTTAATATAATAAAGGGGTTTAATAATAACGCTTAAATGTATTATTTTTATTACACATTTTTTTTTGTATTCTATATTTTGATCATGTGACGCACTCGTGAGGTACACAAAGGTATGAAAAAGACTGCTCACTATTCTAGTAACATCATAACAGGTAATCTTTTAATTCTACTACTTTTAACTTATGAGACACGGAATCACTTCAAACACAATTTTCATGAAAAACGAAGCTCCGTTTCTCATGACAGATGATGGTTCTCCAGCTATTGTAAAAGGAACTGATTTATAAAATATTAACTGATTCAACCCAAAAACGACAGAGAAAATAATAGAAGATGGAGATTTTCCGGGGACAAGCGGGATAAGTCCGCCCCCCCCCCCCAAGAAAAAAAATGTCGTTGAAATGAGAAAGCTCTAGTTTTTTTTAAACTTCATTTGGGGTCTGTTAAAGAAGAATGTTGGGGACCGCTGTCGTAAAGCAAATTGACACTCTCTCACACAACTGGTATTTGTGAGTCTTTGTTAATGTTTTTTTGTAATAAAAAACTAAAAAACTTCAGCGAGCGATAACAACGCTCCATACAGAGGGATTTCTATGTCCAGCAAAATGACATTCTCGTGTTCGTGGGTCAGGGCTTTGTCCTGTTACCTGGAAGGTGGGATAGGAGTAGGAGTAGGGGGGTTCATTACGATGGCGATCAGTTCGGCGTTCGAAATATTTGATGGCTGTACACCCGAGCATCCGGTCTCTTTGACGTCGAATTGCGAGCCAATTGCCGAGTGTCCAATACTCGTGAAACCTGAGACCGGAAAATTGTTCATGATATTTTATTACGCCCCGCCCCCTCGCCTAAACTCATACGTCTGGTCAATGTTTTATTATTTGTTTAATTTTTTTTTTCTTCAAGAAAAGACCATTCAGCTGCTGGAGTTTAAACAGAATTATCGTAACTGAAATCAAGGTATAAACCAGGTCAGCTACGGACAAAAATTGCGTTCACAAGCTGCAGGGGCTGTTTGCTTTATGTGTCGATCAATAGAGTTGTCATTTCACAGATCGGAAATATATTTTTAATACAAGGTATTCGAAAGTCATTGTTTTTCGGTGTAGTATGAAACAATTTTGCGTTATCTTATCTTATCTTATATGTTACAGACGCTCCTTCTGTACAGAAGATTATTGCGTCCTACGTATTTCTATGGTTTGTGTTTAGTCCTGTATTCTTACTAGAGTTTTAAAAGATGATAATGTGTTGGCTTTCCTGGTTTCCTCAGGCAACCCATTCCACGCCCGAATACCGGACGGAAAGAAAGAAAACTTGTATGTGTTTGTTCTTGCATATGGAATAAGAAATGTGCTTTTATCTTTATGTCTATTTGAGGGTTGTATTAAGTTATCTTTGTGTTGTATTTCTAAATTAGAATTAATTGCCTTATGTATAATTACTAATTTACTCTTGGTTCTTCTATCCTGTAGTGTTTCAAGGTTCAATGATTTAACTAATGGTGTTACTCTTGTCAGTTTTGAATATTCTCCAGTAATGAATCTGGCAGCTCTTTTTTGGATTTGTTCTAACTTATCAATATTTTCTTTGGTGGATGGGTCCCAAACAGAAGATTCATATTCTAGTATAGGTCTCACCAGGGTGAGGTAGCATTTTAGTTTTATACCTTTGTTACATTTGTAAAAGTTTCTTTTTATAAAGCCTAAGGTTTTGTTTGATTTTTTAATAACTTCATTGACATGGGGATTCCAAGATAGTTTCTCATTTATAATGACTCCTAAGTATTTCGCATCTTTAGTTTGGGTTAGTTAAAAACATATGAATTGACAAATGCTATTGACAACAAATATCCGACTTTCCTGTTACTGACATGTTGAGTTCACTGTAATTAATGGAAATACGAAAATCAATAAAGCGACGTCATCTTGTTGAAGTGTCGAATTCCCAGGTGTAACGTCTTAATAATTAAAAAAAAAAGATAATTCGTTGCAGTTTATATCTGTGTTTCAATTCATGTAAATGGTCAGACTACAATTGGATAATTATTTATAAGATGGAACTAATGCTCTTTTGCCGCGTGCTGGCATCAGGTTAACTTAGGCAGTGAGAAATATATTCATGTGTGGTCACGTATTTAGATTCTTGAGTAATGTGATGTTCAATAATATTTATTGAGGCGGTCGAAAGGTTTATAGTGACAGATAATTAATATAGTATTCTGCCTACTTCATGATTGCAGACACAATACTTTATAAGTAAATGGGTCATGTTTGAAGAGCTTTGAGCCCCGGCTTAGGATCATGGAGTCTATCTAGACTCTAGCACAATGACGTATTTACGTATAGGATACACCAGCTCTAGCCTAGGGCCCCCACTTTCTTGGGGCTCTTAGCTACACCATCTATAGCTAAGAGCTCCCACTTTCTTGGGGCTCCCAGCTACACCATCTATAGCTAAGAGCTCCCACTTTCTTGGGGCAAACCAGCTACACCATCTATAGCTTAGGGCTCCCACTTTCTTGCGGCTCCCAGCTACACCATCTATAGCTTAGAGCTCCCACTTTCTTGGGGCTCCCAGCTACACCATATATAGCTTAGGGCTCCCAATTTCTTGGGGCTCCCAGCTACACCATCTATAGCTTAGGGCTCCCACTTTCTTGCGGCTCCCAGCTACACCATCTATAGCTTAGGGCTCCCACTTTCTTGGGGCTCCCAGCTACACCATCTATAGCTTAGGGCTTCCACTTTCTTGGGGCTCCCAGCTACACCATCTATAGCTTAGGGCTCCCACTTTCTTGGGGCTCCCAGCTACACCATCTATAGCTTAGGGCTCCCACTTTCTTGGGGCTCCCTCCAAAAACAACTGCCAGAGGGAGTAATAAAAATTGCCCTATTTTGCACGGACGTAGAATTACTGGACTTAAAAATAGGCCCCATATATCAAATAGATTAAAGCCTAATTATGTCTAGATCTGGCAATGCTCTTTAGTACTCGTGACTCTAGAAAGATATCCTAAACTATTGTTGTAAGTGCAAGACATATTATTATTAAAAAAAAGTCGGTATACAGCAGCTCGTATCGCCATCTCTAGCACATAAAACATGATGAAATTAGAAAGATTCATTGATCACACCAGGGTCTTGTCATTTAATTGTAGAAAGTCCGCCAGTTTCATTAAGACATCCGATTCTTCTGTCTGAGCATATCTCCACAAATGTTGGGCGGGGCGGCACTACGTTGATTTGTGTCAGCTAGATGAACACGACCACTCCGAGACCTGCCAACAACATCATCGCGTTCATCAGGGGCATCCACCGATCATCGTCGCACGCCTGCGATTCCTCCAAGGGCATAGAGCTCCAGGCATCCCTGCCATGGACCAACCTCTCCAGGATCTTCCAGTCATTATCAAATTCTCTTGATGTCTGCCTCCAATTCTGGGCGTCAAGTGTTTCTCTGACGACCTTATTTTTACTTTTTTTATGGGGGTTCTATAGAGAGAGCGCGGTGGTCTAGCCGAGGCAAAAGAGAGCCTCGACGCTGGGGGCGTTGTGCTAGTCACACAATCCCTTGATTTTTAGTGGTGGATCTATGAAACTCGTGAACACTGCTTCATTTGCCTCAGAGGCCGTCATGGTCTGAAAAGGGGGTTATTATTGGGGGTTCCATGTCAGGGCGTGCCTTCTTGTATCGGAGGCAGGTTTTTTTTTAAGTGTATGACTAATCCATCTCCACTGCTTCGGGAGAATATCTTTCTCAATAATTGGCTTCTGCTTTGTCCCTTAAAAATAATAAACTATCGTGATGAAATATGACGCATCCGATAATTGACGAACCCTACTGCCTTTTGTTTAGCCGAATAGCTTGTCTTTATTCTCCTAAAAAAGTATCACCATTTTACCTCACAAAGCGTACAATATTTCATTAAAGAAAATCTTTTATATTAACTCGTGGCGTATGCTTGATTGTTTGAATCCCTGTCGCAAAACTTTGGATCGACTTTTAACCCACTCCCCGTATTATATCGAGTTGAAATTTTGCAACAGACCCGTGGCGGCAATAAAAATGACGTATCAAAATTTCGCATCGATCGCTTCTACTGTAATTAAATTAATGAATTTTTAGATTATCTAAATGCATCCCTATGTAAAATGTAAATATTTAGGCTATGCTAGTTTGTCGCGCAGTGCTTATTATATGAAACGCGTGGTGCCTATTATATTGAACATAATTTTAAAATATTTTTCCGATCTGTACATTTTTACGCTAGTCTGTCGCGTGGTGTTTATTACATTGACCATAGACAATACTTTTAGTTAGGTTTCAAATATAAAGGATTTATAGTCAAAAGCTTTGGATTTTACTGTTTTTATTTTAAATTTATTCTTGAGTGAACAATCGCCATGCGATATCAATCAATATTGGCTGCAAGAAGCTTGAAAGGAAATTAAATTGAGGTTTTGTTATAAATAGAAATTAATGAAGTAACATAAACATAACTTCCTGCACTTCATGACCTCAAGGGCCGACCAGCTGATGAAGTAAAACAAACAAGGGAGAAAACTTGAGCCACGTCTCAATATTCTGTAAGATTATTCTGGTCAACAACCAAGTGTGGAAGCAGCCAGCGAAATGAGCGTTGACTTGCTTTATTGATTACTGAATTTCAGGAGGTACAATGGTTGTTAGTGGTATTTCAAGATTTACAATGGTTGTTAGTGGTATTTCAAGAGGTACAATGGTTGTTAGTGGTATTTCAAGAGGTACAATGGTAGTTAGTGGTAGTAAAGTTTTGTTGTCAATATTTGGGTAATGAAATCATGACACCAGTTGAAGGGACAGAAGAATGTGCACGCCGACACATGAATCAATGAGACTAGATGTTTACGGACACATGAGGCAATAAGACTAGACGTGTACGGACACATGAGGCAATGAGACTAGACGTGTACGGACACATGAGGCAATGAGACTAGATGTTTACGGACACATAAGGCAATGAGACTAGACGTGTACGGACACATGAGGCAATGAGACTAGACGTGTACGGACACATGAGGCAATGAGACTAGATGTGTACGGACACATGAGGCAATAAGACTAGGTGCGCAATGACACATGAAGCAATGTGACTAGGTGCGCAATGACACATGAAGCAATCAGACTAGGTGCGCAATGACACATGAAGCAATGAGACTAGTTGCGCAATGACACATGAGGCGATGAGACTAGGTGCGCAATGACACATGAGGCGATGAGACTAGGTGCGTAATGAACATGAGACAATGAGATTATGTGCACAATGACACATGAGACAATGAGATTATGTGCGCAATGACACTTGATGGTAAGCTCAGTTTAAAATCCTAGACTTGTGTTTTTGTTGTTTAAAAAACAGAGAGAGTTGCGTGCTCGAGTTTGCGGTGTCCTGACATGAAATCTCTAAGACTCCGGGCCAGTCCTATACATTTCATGTTAAAAGAATCGATGCTCGAGAAATTTGAAATTCAGATCAGCATTGATTCCACATTTGATAATGCCGAGGATTTCTTTAACATATACTCTATAAGGAACATCTAGCCCCCAAACCCAAGCCTAATATTATTTTCATAATTTAAGGACAAACGTTAACAACAGGGAATATCTCGTTATTTCTTGTGTAGGATTTGTTTGTTTTTTTTTAAATTAAATTTAAACGAAAATATCACAAATTTTAATGACGTCATTACGAATGTCCCAAATTTTAATGACGTCGTTACCGCAGCAATCAACAAGTAAAACGACACATGAAAGGATTCGAGAGCTCATCTCAAGAAGTCGGTTCATAGTTATAGGTGGATTATTCTCGACTATTACATGTATTCTTAATGGGTTTGCAACTTAAAAACCAGTTTAGATTTTCATGTAATATTAGCTGTAATTTTGCTACATTCGAAACTAGGTTAAAACGTAATAAATCGTTTATTAATCTCCAAATACCTCGGTTATTTATTTTTTTCTTCACAGACCTTTTACAAAATCTATTATTAAAGTTCGACTTTAAAAAAAAATCAAACAAATTGTGTGCTTAGCTTTTAATCTATTTTATTACACTAAACCATGAACGATGGTTCCCAGCATGATCTATACCGCGTGCCCTGAGCGAGATGCTACGAAAAAGAAGTAACACACCTTTCTCTGCTTCGATACATGGCCCCCAATTCAAGAAAGGAGGGGCGGGGTCGGGTCCCCAAAACCTGGAGTGAGCCCTAACTCAATGGTGGTTCCTAAAATGTGACAAGACCTCCAACTCGAGGATGGTCCATTTCGTCGAGTCTTAAAGCCCAAAGGATCTCAAACTAAGATCACTATAGCTTAAAACTTGGGGGATCTCGAATGTAAATGTTGATGAGCGGCGCGACTAATCGTCAATTACACCCATGCCCCAAGAAGTTGTTGAACCTTCTCGTCCATGAGGGGCATCCACTGATCATCTTCAGCGTCTCCGATTTCTCCAAGGACATAGGCCACCTACGAAAGACCTCCAGGCATCACTATCCTGGGCCAGCTTCTCCAGGATCTTCCATTCATGGCCAATTCTCTTGATGTCTGCCTCCAATTCTAGGCCAAGTGTTTCTTGGTCGGCCTTTTTACCGTTTACCCTTTGGGTTCCATTTCAGGTCTTTCCTTGTTGTATTAGAAGCAGGTTTTCTGAGTTTATGACCCATCCACCTCCACCGTTTCTGAAAAATCTCTCTTTTGTTTTGTCCGCTGCCACAGATGCCGGTTGCCGATTTTGCCCGGCCAGTGAATTCTGAGAATCCTTCTTAGAACAATTATTGATGAATTATGACCAGATGCCCCTTTGTACATGTTCCTTAAATAATAATCTCTTAGACGCTATTGTTCACATGTTTATTCTAACTCACTGCAACAACACGTTATTGAAGACCGATAACAACAATAAAGTATTTATGACTCGCCTGATTCCTTCGCCCAACAACTGGTGACATCAGCTTTAACACCTGGCTCACAAGTCTTGAGAAATACCAAAACAGATAATGGCGGGTTTTTTTTGGTTTTTTTTTATTTTATTTATTTATTTTTTTTATTATTAAATTGAGCTATAGTTTATTTACTCTCGTTTCCAAGCAACAGGATTTGTTTTCGAATATCTCATTTCGTGTGCGATGGGCAACTTGTACTTTTAAACTAGAAAGCTTGTTAAGTGATGTAAACATTTCATTCTCGTCGAACTGAAACCGGTTCATGATGGGTGTAAACATTTCCTCCTTGCCGAACTGAAACCGGTTCTTGATATAACTGTGTACTTCTTGTTTTCTCGTTCTTCCCCAACGTGACGTGCGGTTATCAATATATTGATCGCTTTGGCTCCAGTTGCGAGGGTGTTGGGTCGCACGATGTTTCTGTCGTATTAAAGAGGAAACCCCACTGGTCGCAAGCGATATCAGACATAAATGGGTCACGTGTTGTATGTGTAAACTCAAATATCACTTTCGGAAGCTTGTGCCTGTTGACGATTGTCTTTATTAGAATCGAGCCATTCATGGGCTCTGTTCTGAATGTTTACGAAAAAATTATTTTTTCTGATCTAACATTTATAACATAAATTGAACACCCACCCCCTCCCTATAATTGCATTGCATCCTCTTATAAAACACGAAGGCGTGGTGTATTGAATGAGAAAGGGAAAGCACTGGGAAGAACTCAGAATGCTGGCTGGAGACCATGGCATGTGGCGTCTTTTGGTGGATATCATCTGTTCCCCGTGGATCCCAAATGGTAAGTGGTGCTTAGTTGTGAACACGATGCTTTACCTCAGAATCTAGCTTCAGACATATCATCAAGCCGTCTAAGCAGAGGCGTCACTAGGGTTGGCGTCACCCCGTGAGGTCCGCACCCCGTGCGTCTGAGCTGTCAAATCTCGTACACGTAAATGGGCCAACATTTATGCCTTTATTTCTGATGTCAGAGTTATTGGCCCCTCATCGGCTCAGTGTCTAAAATCATCAAATCGATACCAGGGCGATATTCATAAAACGATACCGGTGGGTTGGCGGGGGTGGGAGTGGAGGGTCAAGGCTATTTATATTGTCAACACAATGTAGAATTATGGGTAGAGTTCGACTGGTTCGCAATCAAAAACTCTACCAAGGAGTCTCTTAATTAAAAGCAAACGTAAAGATTTACCAAATGTTTGGAATATATTCAGAGGAAGTTATGTTATGTTTTTATTATTTTTAAAATTTAATTTGTAAAAAAAAATTTTTTCTGAACAAAAATGATTCCTGTAACAAATTTCTTAAAATGTCCATGATTTAAAGTCTTTTTCTAAACATGCCGCTCTTTTGTACGAACTGATGCCGAGGTTTGACTTTATGTCTTCAAAAGGGAGAGTAAGTCTCCACACCAGTGCTGCCAGCGCTAGGTTTTTCAACCTAGATCTAGGTTTTTTTTGACCTCGTCTAGGTTTCTAGGTGTTTTTTTTTTCAAAAATAGTCATAATCTAGGGTTTTTTTAATTGTTTTTTTATAGTAAATATTCCATGTGAAAGAAACAAAATAATTAAATATATGCAATCAACATTCTAAATAATTCGATTTTTCAAAAATAAAAATAAGCTCTATGTAGCAACAGTATTTTTAGCCGCTCTTTGATGTTCCATTATTATATCTATCATAATCTATGGCTCTATGCTACTAAATTCGAAAGGTGGCGCCATATGTCTGTACAATTCTGGTACAAGATAAAACAACTTGATTGGGCAAAAATATTCAATTTTATTAGACTATTAGAGGCTCTAACATTTTCTTCTGTCGGCAATGAGAGAATAAACTCTCAAGTATATGCCGTATTGAGTATAGGCTAAAGATAATCTAATACAAGACTCAAATAGTCATAGTGAATTATTCCAAGAATGCTGATAAGATTGCCAAAAGATTTATAAAGATGATGACATAAGGGATTAAAAAAAATCAAATGTTAGTATATTTGAGAAATAGTTATGTAGAATATATTAATAAATGCCAATGCCAAAACGATTTTGGGGAAGGATGGAATGTAGTCATACTTTTGTGAGATTTGTGACAAAGGGGAGAGGGCTGTTTAAGAACTGTGACGTCACTTCTAAAAACGCGCAACTTTAAATGAAAGCTCCACTTTAATATTTGATTCTTAACTATTTAGTGACGTTTTAAATAGCTTCACATCCTTTACGCTATTGGATTGCACCCTTACACTTATACTAAATACATACTTGAATAATACTTGACAAAAAAATTATTTGAGACATGCTCTATTTGAAATAAGGGGGTGGGGTGGGGGAGTTTGTGACGTCATTTTTGTTTATTTTTAGCATGTCTAGTTTTTTTTCTCTTTTTTTTTTTCATTCTGATCTAGGTTTATTTGACGTGTTGGCTAGGTTTTTCCTAAAATTGTCGCTGGCAGCACTGCTCCACACCACGATTGAAGAGTCGGTCTCCACAAGACAATGGAAGAGCTCCAGCAAGGATAAACATATCGTCAAAGTTTGGTTATCCTCTTTCTATTGAGTCATGGTCAGTTTATATAGTGTCATGTCATGTGTTAGTTTCATGTCAGGTGTTAGTGTCATGTCATGTGCTAGTGTCGTGTCATGTGTTAGTGTCGTGTCATGTGTTAGTGCCATGTCATGTGTTGGGGTCATGTCATGTGTTAGTGTCATGTCATGTGTTAGTGTCATGTCATGTGTTAGTGTCATGTCATGTGTTGGGGTCATGTCATGTGTTAGTGTCATGTCATGTGTTGGGGTCATGTCATGTGTTAGTGTCATGTCATGTGTTGGGGTCATGTCATGTATTAGTGTTATGTCATGTGTTGGGGTCATTTCATGTGTTAGTGTCATGTCATGTGTTAGTGTCATGTCATGTGTTAGTGTCGTGTCATATGCTAGTGTCGTGTCATGTGCTAGTGTCATGTCATGTGTTGGGGTCATGTCATGTGTAAGTGTCATGTCATGTGTTAGTGTCATGTCATGTGTTAGTGTCATGTCATGTGCTAGTGTCGTGTCATGTGTTAGTGTCGTGTCATGTGTTAGTGTCGTGTCATGTGCTAGTGTCGCGTCATGTGTTAGTGTCATGTCATGTGTTGGGGTCATGTCATGTGTTAGTGTCATGTCATGTGTTAGTGTCATGTCATGTGTTGGGGTCATGTCATGTGTAAGTGTCATGTCATGTGTTGGGGTCGTGTCATGTGTTAGTGTCGTGTCATGTGTTAGTGTCGTGTCATGTGTTAGTGTCGTGTCATGTGTTAGTGTCGTGTCATGTGTGAGTGTCATGTCATGTGTTAGTGTCATGTCATGTGTTAGTGTCATGTCATGTGTTAGTGTCATGTCATGTGCTAGTGTCGTGTCATGTGTTAGTGTCGTGTCATGTGTTAGTGTCGTGTCATGTGCTAGTGTCGCGTCATGTGCTAGTGTCATGTCATGTGTTAGTGTCATGTCATGTGTTAGTGTCATGTCATGTGTTAGTGTCATGTCATGTGTTAGTGTCATGTCATGTATTGACGTCATGTTATGTATAAGTGTACACAGAGTACAAAACATACCAACATGTTGGGCCGTACTCTGAAGACAGCACATGATAACTTCCTGTCATACCTCTAATACCTAAGGGTTAGTGTTAATGTTGGGGTTAGTGTTAGGGTGAGTGGTAGGGTTAGTGTTAGGGTTAGTGTTAGTTTTGTGGTTAGTGTTAGGGTGAGTGGTAGGGCTATTGTTAGGGCTTAGTGTTAGGGTTAGTGGTAGGATTGTCATTAGTGTTAATTTTATGGTTATCGTTAGAGTTAATGTTAGTGTTATCATTAGGGTTAATGTTAGGGTTATCGTTCGGGTTAGTTGTATTTTTATCAAACACACAAAAATTATTTTTTTTTAGAAGTTTTGAATATTTCACTGTTTTAATCACCAAAGAATAAAATGTTTTTGGCCTTTGAAGTTTGCCAACAGCAGGGTATCCAATAATCTCCTCAATAGAAGGAGAGTCTGTAACAGATAAGAGACGATATCCTAATTCCGGGACAAGATGTTAATACTGAAATGCTAGAAGGACACATCCTGCAGCTACGTGCCTAAACTAAGATTCAGCTTAATAAGGCCACCAAGCCTCAGCTTGAGAATACTTAGGTTTAATAATCTCCAGTTTTTTTTGTTTGTTTGTTTTTTGTTTTTTTAAACCGAACTGTAGAATTGATCAAGGACAACTTGTGAAATCTAATAGGGAAATTTTCTTTCCTTTTTTTCTTATAAGTTTTTTATTTTACCATCTCCTTGTCTTCTAATAATTTCTGTTTCATTTTAAACTGTCATTAATGGAAGTTTTAAAAAAATTATTATTTAACCAAAAAAAAAAACAACAACAACAAAACAAAACAACAACAAATACATAACTCATTTCGTAAAAACACAAACTCTGACACAGTTTAGCCGTAACACAAACTGACATACATAAAGCATTCGATCGATGTTATAATTTCTTTGCTGGGACTGAGTCTGAGCTTAGTCGTCGGGTTGGGTTCGTCAAATGTCAAAGGTTGTCACACGCCTTACTACAGCTACAGCCTGTCAGACTTCAACGGTTTATATATATATATATATATATATATGATACAACGTCATTTCAAATTGACTAGACACGTGCCACACATCAGCGGTCCCTCATTAGTTGTTGCTGGTTCCATGAGTGGGGTATTGTGAAATTCTTATCTTATCTTATCTTATCTTAGATATATAGACGCTCCTTCTATGCAGAAGATAATTGCGCCCACAGACCATGACATTCACCATGCGTCCACGCATTACGCAGCCGCCTAACTATTGTTAGTTAAAGG
This sequence comes from Radix auricularia, assembly GCA_002072015.1. Classification (NCBI taxonomy): domain Eukaryota; kingdom Metazoa; phylum Mollusca; class Gastropoda; family Lymnaeidae; genus Radix; species Radix auricularia. Next base: position 54,511 of record MUZC01004429.1, on the reverse strand, counting down.
TACCCATTCGGAGCTGGTTGACTCAGGGACTCCTTAGGCTACATGAACAAATCCTTGCCTTCGCATGGATTCGAACAACTTGTGACCATCGGTACGCCAGTCGAGCGCGCTTGCCACTCGACCACCGTGTCCCAAGTCTGACGGGCGAGGTGATTTGGTTTAGATCAAAGTTTAGGGGGGAGCTTCCTGTAGAACTGGCTGTACAAGCGAGGCGTTACGGCACTTAACAATTTTAAACTGAGTTCACAAACTCATGAAGATAATTTAAGTTTAGAATATAATTTGTGCTTAGTGTGAGCTGATTTACATGTGAGTGCATGAGTTGACGCTACCCGTTGTTTTGAGACACATTGATAAACAGTTCTCTTATTGACACCAACCGTTGTTTTGAGACACATTGCTAAACAGGTCTGATATTGAGACCAACCGTTGTTTTGAGACACACTGATAAACAGTTCTCTTATTGACACCAACCGTTGTTTTGAGACACACTGATAAACTGTTCTCTTATTGACACCAACCGTTGTTTTGAGACACATTGATAAACAGGTCTGATATTGAGAACAACCATTGTTTTGAGACACACTGATAAACAATTCTGTTATTGACACCAATCGTTGTTTGTAGACACACTAATTCTTTAAACCATTGACGAGCTAGAACTAAAAACAGCAGACGACTTGAGCATGATCAGGATACACATAAATGCTGGATAGAAAGAGTCACGGCAAAGATTTTGATTACTTTTTTACGAGCCACAGAAGGAACCAGACGCCAATACGAGGCTGAAAGAGTCACGGCAAAGATTATGATTACTTTTTAAAAATCCTTTATATTAACCTGTGGTTTCTCAGCCGTGCGTGCGTGCCGAAAAAAACTTTGGATCGATTTTAAAATATTTTCTCGTAAGCTAGTGAGCTGAAATTTTGCAGGCAGACTAGTGCCGATGATAAAAATTAGGTATCAAAGTATCAGATGAATCGAATGTAGGCTACTGTAATTGAATTATTGAGTTTTTAAATTATTTTATTTATCTCTAAAGATCTATATCATGTTAATTTTTTGAGTGCTGTGGTGCGTAATATGTTCAACAACCTTTCATGTCGCGCAATAAGGTGCGCATTACATTGACAATACTTTAAAAAATCATGTTAAGCCTGGTCCCTATTGGAATTCAGGACGTGTTAGCGCATTTTCGTATTATGTATCAGTACTTATGTTAGATATCAGAATTATGTAGTTATCAGTAATTGTGTTTAGATTTTAGACATATTTTTATGAATTTTCTTGTGTAATGAATATACCTGACTTTTTTTTAATTTAAAAGTCATTTCTTTACATTTTAAAAAAATTTATTTTCTCTTTAATCTAACTACAAGTCACCACAAATGATGACGTAAAACTCTCTAAACTTTTACACATATTCTAATGACGTCAACTAAAAAAAACAACAACTAATTCTTTTGCACCCTTTCGCACCACTCTTCAATGCCCGAAAGATTATGCATTCGACTTCCGGCAATGGCGGCCGTTCCCTGCGCTAGTGTTACCTCTCGATTCGAAATATTTTTTGGTAGTTTTAACGGTTTTTTTAACGGATCGAGTAACTGAGTGTTGATGCACAAATGGCAGGTCAGGACATACAAAAACCATATATACCTCATGGGTCTAGGACTTATGGATGCTGAGGGTGATGACGGACGGACGGACGGACGGACGGATGGACGGACGGACAAAACGGGTGCAATAGCGCATTCGACTTCTCGAAAATGCGCTAAAAATATATTCACGATCGGTGCTCTTTATATTAAACATGTTTTACGAGACATAACTAGAATTTTGTATTCTCGTATTGTTTTGCCCTGCGTATTATAATGAACATCCTTATAGTTATGTCTCGTATATAAAGGGTTTATAGTGAAAAACTTGGTTTTATAGTTGTTTTTTTTATTATGTGCATTTAGCCACTGATGGAACGAGGCGCAAATCCTAAATACGGGATAACGCCAACAATAATCTTGAAAATCATTTTCTTTATCTCCCATTTACACTGATTCTGTTGTTCAATCTAAACGGTGGTCAAAATTAATTTGTGTAGAAATTGATTTCTTGTATTTTCCGTACATTGGATGTATTTTATCTCTTCCTTTGTATGCAAACTATAAAACCTAAAAATTAGGTGTGTAATCGATTATTTTCAATTTAATCGTTAAATTTTGAAAAATTACCCAAATATTAAGCGATAATTTTGATTAAAGCTAAAAAAAAAAAAAGAAAGATGTTTTAAGTCATTATACTGAAAATTTCAAGGGAAGTAACAAAAACAGGCAATTTACATTTTTTAAAATTTAAATATAAGTAGTTAAGTATAATGTCAATGAATTTTAAAAAATGTTATTGTTAATATAGTAAAATTATTTTTTTTTAATGGAGAAGCTTTTACGTAAAAGCAAGCGAACCATTATTATTTATTAATAAATAATTATTCATTAATTAATCGGAAATATTTTTTACTATGTTTTCTTTAATTTTAATCGCTATTTTATCGACTAACATGTCCGTAATTCATACATTTTGTTACCGATTAATCGAGAAATTAATCGTTAATTTCCGCAGCCCTAATAAACATGTATTTTTAAAAAAACAACAAATGAGTCAACAAATAGAAGGAAATAAGCTCAAATTTAAGTCTTACAGTGAAAAATGGTCGGACAAAAATGACTTTTAACTCCTTTCATTTGTTATCTGAGCTTTCTCCCTCTTCCATACACTCAATAAGTTTAGTCTATCCTTAATTTACGTTAGTTTCTGGTCCGGGAGGTATAATTCATTAAGTTAATGGAAAAGACGTAAACAGGATAACGGTTTTCGCCGCAGCTAAGTTTTTATTTTCTATATTCGTTTTACTTGGCGAATGTTTCGGCAAAGAGCCCTTTTCAACAGACATACAATACACGAATAAAAGGAATTTTTAAAAATATATTCGTTTGATTTGTGTATTGTATGTCCGTTGAAAAAAAGCTCTTTGCCGAAACGTTCGCTGTTTTGTTACGTCCTGTCAGGCTAACCCTTACCTTGTTTACGTCTTTTCCGTTTACTTTTTTATAAGCCTGATTGCAGTCTCACCCCCCCCCCCCCAATTTTCTTCACTAATAATTGTTTAGAATAATAATACGTTGGTCGACTCCAAACTTAAGTTCAGTCAAAGATATTTGTTACTCCCCGTCAGAATCGTAACCAAAGACAATTGTTACTTCCCCGTCAGAATCGTAATCAAAGATAATTGTTACTCTCCATCAGAATAGACCAAAAGATAATTGTTACTCCCCATCAGAATCGTAACCAAAGATAAATGTTACCTACCATCAGAATAGAACAAAAGATAATTGTTACTCCCCGTCAGAATCGTAACCAAAGATAATTGTTACTCCCCGTCAGAATCGTAACCAAAGATAATTGTTACCCACCATCAGAATGGAACAAAAGATAATTGTTACTCACCATCAGAGTCATAATGGTTCCAAACGTCCATAAAATTGGAAGCACTTATCTCCCTGAACTTTCTGGTTTTCTTGTCACGGAACTGCCTCAGAAAATTTTGGGGGATCGCTCTTGTGGTTGGGCCAGACTTTTCACCCTGGGCGGCCATATTGTTAGACAACTTTTGCTCTTGCACTCAGAAGTGAAGCCACAGAAAGACGCGAGACTTTGATATCCTTGGCTGAGAGATGGTATGATGATCTGATGGTATGATGGTCTGATGGTCTGAAATCCGTGTACCTTAAAACTGAATTTTAACAATCTGGTTTCGTCAAATAACAGTGGAAAATGCAAGAAAACTCCTTAACCTGTGGGGAAAGAAATTCAATATAAATGAAGAAAAGAATAAGAATGTTTATGTTGTTTAATGTGATCTTGATCTGTTTAATTTAGACTAACTCACCAATGTACAATATCTTATTCAGACATACAGACTATTGCAAACTTTCGTCTCTTATCTCTTATGATGCCCTCGGCTTTAAGAGTCTTTAAATATCCAAGAAGTAAGTGTCCCAACATTGAACATGATTAACGTTAATTAAATCGGTTGATCTATGTGTAAGTGGATTATATATATATATGCAAAGTGCGACTGCGTTAAAATTGTAATATTGTATGGGGAAGCGATAAGTTGCTAATAATGTATAGATAAGCCATAGGTTGCTAATAATGTATAGACAAATCATAGGTTGTTAATATTAATATTGTATAAACAAGCAACCTTGGAGAATTGAAAACCTAGCGTATTAAATTCCAATGACAAGTTCACAACTGCAATCACGACACACACACACAAAGGTTTAACACATCACTACACAACACATCACATCATAATAATTCGCATCACGTCAAAAGATGAGTTCAAATTTAACCGCCCTTACTTGTCCTCATGTGTGTTCACAATGGAGCAAGTATCGCAGGATTCAAGACGCGCCAACTAGAGGTAGCAGGCGAGGCGAGTACGCTATGACAGACTCGATGGTGGTAGCATGCATCGGCGGTATCGTGGCGGCGTGAGACCAGCGAGGTGAACTCAGCGATTGGCCTATACGACTATGAGTAATTGGTATCGAATACAATGGATCAACTTCGATGTTTTGTTAGTTTTTATATTAGGTTTTTGGTGTTGTCCAAGAATAGTTAGTGTTTGATTTCTGCTTATTATATATATATATATATATATATAATATATATTACATTCAAAATTTATATCTTATTTTCAATAAAAACATTAAAATAGTGCCTAGTTTATAGAACAAAAAAAAATTATTTGGAGTTGCAGTAAGAAGTGCAAATTATAAAAGCCGAGTAAACTAGTGCTAAAAGTGTTACGATATCCTATTTTTAGTGTGTAGTCAGTAGCACATGTTAGCTCCAGTTAGAGTATATAGTTTTTATTAGTACTGAATGTACAAACATCCAATGTCCACCCTGATTTCCATCAAATGTTTACCCCAATGTCCACGCAATGTTTACCCTAATGTCCACCCCGATTTCCACCCAATGTTTACCCCAATGTCCACCCCAATTTCCACCCAATGTTTACCCCAATGTCCACCCCGATTTCCACCCAATGTTTACCCCAATGTCCACCCCGATTTCCACCCAATGTTTATCGCAATGTCCAGCCAATGTTTATCCCAATGTCCAGCCAATGTTTACCCAAATGTCCACCCCGATTTCCACCCAGTGTTTGCCCCAATGTCCATCACAATCTCAACCAAAATGGTCAGCCCAATCTAACCAAAATGTCCATCACAATCTCAACCCCAAATATCCACCAATATCTACCCAAATGTCTAACCCCAAATTTTAGCACGTCCTCCAAAATGTTTAGGTAACCAGTGAAGGTCCCACGATTTATGAGGGTGGGAGAGGTATACTGAAAGGGGGGGGGGCGAAGTAGGAGTGGGAAGCACCAGGGCCGGCCTAAGGGCAGGGCCGGCTTTAGGGCTTTGGTGGCCCTAGACGAAGTGAATTTGGTGGCCCTAAATGTAATAGAAAAATAAATAATAAATACAGAAACAATAAAATTGCACAATTGATAAAACATACCTGTATTTATGTCTAAATCAACAAATTACTTACATTTATAAAAACATATTTGGGCAAATGTCATAAACCTTCCACAAAAATCAACTTTTTGTGCTTTGATTGCAGCAAAATCTGCAAGAAATTGTGAATAATCCAGAGACTAAACGATATCTTGTTCAATAAATATCATTACCAAACTCTTTAAGCGTCTTGCGTCAAATTTGTTCTCAAATAAATTGTTTTGTTTTAAAAAATAAATTTAACTTCTCTCCCCTGAAGCAACTGTAATCAGACGTGTCAATGCTATTCGAAGGGCTATAGCGACATTTTGAGCAGCAGTATTCAAACATTGATCACAAATAAAACGTAAAATATGTAGAGCATACAAAATCGTATGTGGAACAATGTTTGAAATAATTTGTAATTCACTGCATAAAATCTTCAGATCAGTATTTGAACCAGATGCTCCGATAAGCGCAAATTTCAAATCAATTAAACATTTTATCCAATCATTTGGTCAAGTTCTGCAAATTTTATTGATGTTGTGCATAAATCCAAAGAGACAAAAGTGAGTTCTATTTACTCAAAACGTGCAGTCAATGAGATAACTGCTGCATCGAACAAACAAAGATTCACCTGTTCTATACTTTCCGTCGTCTCAAGTTGTGGCAGCCAGGAATATAACATTTCATTTGGTTTCATCTCTAATTTTTGAGCCAATTCTCGGAACGAAATTTGAGCTGACATAACTCCATGTTGTTTATATTTTTTAATGAACTCAGTTGCACTACTTAAACATTCCAGTGCATTGACAAATTGCATGTCTTTCGATTGCATCAATTTGCTGATCATATTCATTTAAAACAATAAATCATACCAGATACCTAAAGTTAAAAAAAAATAATTTCGAATTGAGTTCAAGTAGACATTTTTGTACAACACGATTGCAGCCTTTCATATTCGCTCCATTATCATATATTTGGCCTCAGCAGTTCTGGAAGCACAAATTCAGATCTTCAAGCTTTTTTAAAACATCCTTCCGCGAGACATAAACCAGTACTGACATCGACAACACCCATGAATACCACAAAATATGCATTGATTTCTACAGGCGTATTCACAATGTTGGATTTTTGCAAAATCAAAGTCACTTGCTCTTGGTGACAAGCATCAGGTGTGCTGTCCTAAATGATGGAATAATATTGTATATTTTGAACATTATTTATAATTATTTTCAAGGCTGCATCACCGACTCAGATAAATTAACTCATTTTGATCATGAATTTCTGTGTTTTTAAACGTAGTAAGTGATCTTCTAGGCATGAATAGTAATTTTAGAACAACTGAACCAATCCCAAAACATGTCCATTTTCTGGTTGAAACGAGATATCCATATTGCCAAGAATGGGTTAATTCTGGTTTCCAAGAAACTGTACAATTAAAATATTTTTTTTAAAAAAGCGTTGTTCTAGTGCTTAGTCTATTTTGCATAAGTTTTTGTGTTTATTTGTCAATTGTCTTTCCTTCGTTCAACAGAGTTTACAGTTCAACCCAAACGCCGATAGCACGAATTTGCTTTATGAACGATTTAATCAGCTAGAAGACTGGCCATGTTTCTCCAATCGCTATTTCCTTCTTATTGACACATTTCATAAATTTTCAGTTTGAAAGAGATAATAAAAACTGAACATATATAAGTATATATGTATATATATATATATATATATATTAT
>MUZC01004429.1:23850-42074 GCA_002072015.1 Radix auricularia | reverse complement strand
TTTTTTGGGGGGGGGGGGGGTTGCCAAAAATTATATATTTGGACCACATGCAATGAGGCAATCAAAAGTGACTTAAGTTGTAAAATGTTTAAAGGGTTAACGAATCTTCATCTCGAGGAGAGGGCTTGCCTTACTTCTGTCACTTTTTATTAAACAGAATAATTATTAAAATGTATTATTAAATCACCCCATGTCCTGGAATTATGTCATGCAATTCGATTTCTCCAATAGAAAAAAAAAACTTAAGGAGAAATTTATAATGACCCGTATTCTGCTGAGCCAGAAAAATAAGATTGTTTTCTCTAGGTCAACATTCCAACCATCAGGAACATGTTCCCTTGTTGAGTACGCCCTCCACATGATCTCGGCGAGGATCTGTTTAAATGTAGACGGGAGCGAGTCGGTTTAATAACACGTAATCACTGACTCGTGTTCCTATTGTTTGAACTTGTTTTAAATGGTGGCGTCAAAACTTTGACTCAAATGTACAGAGAAAACATGAGTATCGACGGAACTACGCTTGTGGACGGGTGGGGGGAGAAGATGTTGGAGTGTGGGGTTGGTGTTTGGGGAGGATTTGGTGTTTTCGGGTAAAATGTGGCGTTTAAGGTTTAATTGTATCCCATTGTTTCAAAACTCAATAAATGTTATTTTGATTATTTATTGGAAAATTTAGAAAGACTCAAATATCATCCAGAAGCAAACAAATTAAACAGATAGTAACATTTAAAAGCAAATTAATCATTAGCAAAGTTATTAAATGATTTTAAGAGAAAAATTTCTGTCTTCAAATACAGACGAAAAAAAGATGTTATAGCAAGTTTTCAATGATCTGTGTCATCTCGCTACATGGTAACAATGTAGAACGCTGTAGGCTCACTGTCTGTCCCAGGTTTATAGGAAAGGGTGACACTTGGGGTCATGAAGAGAAGTTCTTTACATTGAAGGTGAGACATAATGGAATCCGGGCACATGTCTGTTCAAATACTCGTTAACCGACCGGTTTCTTGGTACTTGATTACTGTGAATGTATCGGTACAGACTTAGACAAACATGCCCGACTTATGTGGTATCGCCCACTCAAATAGCTCGCTCGCGTGCGAGCACGATACAGCCCCCGATCGCGCATGCGCGTCCCGGAGAGAGAGGAAAGAAGTAGATCGATAGGCAAGCAAAATGACGGAGTCGCGGCCTTGTAACAGGTGATAAGGGGTTAACTCAATACAACTAACTTGTGTGCGGTGGTGTGTGTGGGTGGTGTGGGGCAGTGTGGGGTGGTGTTTGTGTGGGTTGGTGTGGTGTGTGTGGGACCTTGTATGTGTGGGGTGGAGTGTGTCTGGGGTTGTGTGTCTGGGGTGGGGCGTGTGTGGGGTGGTGTGTGTGTTTGGGGTGGTGTGCATGTATGGTGGTGTGGTGTGTGTGGGGTGGTGTGTGTGTGGGGTGGTGTGTGGGGGGTGTTGTGTGTGTGGGGCGGTGTGGTGTGGGGTGTGTGTGAGGGTGCGGGAGGTGGGGTGGAGGCATACAATATGCAAATTTAAAAGAATGAGACAATGTTGGTCGACAGGTAAGTTAGATGTTCTGCAAGTCGTACTTTAAAATAATGTTTGTTTATTGGAGTGTTAAGATGATAGGGGTGGGGTGAGAGAGGGGGACAACTAAAAGAGGCAAATATACTTATTGGAAATGTAACTGGCCCAGTTGTCATTGGTAGGGTAGTGGCAAGGTTGTCAATGGAAGAGTAGTGGCAAGGGTGGTGTGTGTGGTGTAGTGTGGGGTGTGTGTGAGGTTGTGGGAAGTTGGGGTAGAGGCATGAAATATGCATATTTAAAAGATGTAGCGGAGGTTTAGGTATGAGACAATCTTAGTCGATAGGTAATTTAGATGTGGCAACGGATGACCAGTTTTTGTTTTTGTTTTTTGGTTGGGAGGGATTGGGGGGGGGGTGGGATTCATTGAGCGCAATCGTCGCTCGAGTTGTGGGACTTAAATGTGTAGATACCAGGACATGAGTTGCAGTACTTTGTTGTGTCAATGTCATCACACGAGTTGCAGGACTTTGTTGTGTCAATGTCATCACACGAGTTGCAGGATTTTGTTGTGTCAATGTCATCACACGAGTTGCAGAACTTTCTTGTGTCAATGTCATCACATGAGTTGCAGGACTTTGTTGTGTCAATGTCATCACACGAGTTGCAGGATTTTGTTGTGTCAATGTCATCACACGAGTTGCAGGACTTTGTTGTGTCAATGTCATCACATGAGTTGAAGGACTTTCTTGTGTCAATGTCATCAAATGAGTTGCATGACCTCTGTGTAAATGATCACATCAGTTGCGAGATTTTCATGCTTAAGTGTAAGTCAGTGTAAGCTGATTTAACTATTAACTCAAATATCTTCATTTTATTTAACTCTTACCTTCCTCTGGTTTAAGTTTAACTATCATCTGCGACTGAATCCTCATTGGAATTGTCTGACAATGGAACACATTCCAGTCAATTATTCTGTCTTCATCATCAATGTTATATATCAAGGCTCCATAACTAGAATCATACTTACATTACAACAATAACATTAAACTTGAAAACAGATACCAAAGCCATACTTTGTGAAACACTCGTAAATTTATTTGTACACCTTCTGTATGTTTTGTGTATAATATAAGAAATTTGAATGGCATGTATCACTAGCAACAGCTAACAGTTTCTCACAATTTGTTGTCAATCAATGCATAACAAAAATTTAGTTCTAAGCATGCAGTTCCAAATCATACTAACAAAGGCAATTTTTTTTTCTGTTAGAATTCAGTAACATGGATTAATACATAGTGACATCGTTTCTATACTTTTTTATCAACATTAGTCACTGACGTGTAAAAATATTACAGCAGTTTTCCCATGATCCTCAAAGAAACATTAACTGTTGACAATAAATCTTAGAGACATTGACACATGACAAAGACAGTAAATCTCAGAGACATTGACACATGACAAAGACAGTAAAACCTAGAGACATTGACACATGACAAAGACAGTAACACCCAGAGACATTGACACATGACAAAGACAGTAAAACCTAGAGACATTGACACATGACAAAGACAGTAAATCCCAGAGACATTGACACATGACAAAGACAGTAATTCCCAGAGACATTGACACATGACAAAAACCGTAAATTCCAGAGACATTGACACATGACAAAGACAGTAAATCTCAGAGACATTGACACATGACAAAGACAGTAAATTCCAGAGACATTGACACATGTCAAAGACAGTAATTCCCAGAGACATTAACACATGACAAAAACAGTAATTCCCAGAGACATTGACACATGACAAAGACAGTAATTCCCAGAGACATTGACACATGACAAAGACAGTAAATCCCAGAGTCATTGACACAAGACAAAGACAGTAAATCTCAGAGACACTGACGCATGACAAAGACGGTAAATCAGAGACATTGACACATGACAAATACAGTAAATCCCAGAGACATTGACACATGACAAAGACAGTAAATCTCAGAGACACTGACGCATGACAAAGACAGTAAATCCCAGAGACATTGACACATGACAAAAACAGTAAATCCCAGAGACATTGACACATGACAAAGACAGTATATCCCAGAGACATTGACACATGACAACGACAGTAAATCCCAGAGACATTGACACATGACAAAGACAGTAAATCAGAGACATTGACACATGAAAAAGACAGTAAATCAGAGACATTGACACATGACAAAGACAGTAAATCTCAGAGTCATTGACACATGACAAAGACAGTATATCCCAGAGACATTGACACATGACAAAGACAGTAAATCCCAGAGACATTGACACAGGGCCGGCCATAGCAATTATGGGGCTCTATGCAGCATAGTATGTGAAACAGATTGCCCAGTTTGGGTAGGAATAAGGAATTAATACGGATAATAATAATTGAGTTAGGCGGGTTGCATTGCAGCCGCATAGGTTGCAGTGGCCTAAGACTGACCTTCCATTGACACAAAACAAAGACATTAAATCACATGATTGTTCTTTAGTTGAAAAATGTAAGAAAATTACAAATGAATATAGAGACAAAAATATACAGGAACATAAGTTTACTTCAAATGATAACCGTCTTTTTAAAATGATTTTAAAATAATGTCTACAAAATTTAGATAAAAACATTGATACTTGGTTTTAGAAAATAAAAAAAATTGAAAGAATTTAAAACATGTTCTGAAAAATAATTGAAAATTGGAAAAAGTTTTTAAATGCTTTAGCAAAATAAGGATAGTTCTATAATTTTGTATGTTATTTATTTATTTCCCAAAAAATTTGTTGAAAATTTCTATGATAAAATACTAGATTTTAATTGCACTTTGGAAAATTATCAAACAATAAATCAGTTTTACTGGTTTGAGAACAAAATATTTAGTAAATGTTAATCAAGAGTTTGCATGTTGCAATCTAAAGCAAAACAGCACATAAAATATTTTCTTTATAATAAAAATAAAAAATTTTTTAAAAAAAATAAAAAAATCTTGGATTACTTTTTCTGATGTCAGTTTCTGATAATATTAAGATTTTCTCATTCAAAACCTATTAATCATACACAAAAACACATAATAATTTTAACAAACTATAAGATAATACTGTGTCTGGTAAGACTATAATTATAACAGTGCAGTGGACACTATTTTATTGGAATTTTGAACATTTCATCAACAACAAATTTATCTTTACAGCTGAACAAACTAACAACATAGTTTAAAGATAAAACAGACCATAATTAATTGTTCTTGTTAAACAGGGACACTGATACTGACACCATTGCTGGAAGAATACTTAGAGAATAAATGATGTGATACAAATGAAAAATATGGCAAGAAAAAAAATGGATTAACAGCTTTATTCAGCTGGATCTCAAATAAGTTTTTGAAAAGAAACTCATCTTACTACACATTAGGAATGTCATCATTCACACATAGAGTTTACAAAAAGCTCAAATTTTTTATATCTTATTGCCAGTGGCTGAGAAAATAAAATTTTAAAGTAGTTTTAATGATGATACATTATTCAGTTCATACAAACTTATTTTATCCAATGTTAACATCTCATGTAACAGCCATGAGTGGAAAAAAAACAAAAAAACCGACCAATCGAGAATCACTGGCCTTGTGATATTCTTTCAAAGGGAAATCTTTCATGTATTTGAAAGGATAAGTAGGCACACCACTAAAAGACAAGGATAACTACAATGAAATAACAAACATTCTCAAACATGATAATTTAACATAGAGTTCTATGAGGGTGTGGTCTGATGTCTTCCACAAGGGAATGGGTGTGGTCTGATGTCTCCTATATGGGAATGGGTGTGGTCTGAGGTCTTCTATAAGGGAATGGGTGTGGTCTGGTGTCTTCTATAAGGAAATGGGTGTGGTCTGATGTCTTCTATAAGGGAATGGTTGTGGTCTGGTGTCTTCTATAAGGGAATGGGTGTGGTCTGATGTCTTCTATAAGGGAATGGGTGTGGTCTGGTGTCTTCTATAAGGGATGGGTGTGGTCTGATGTCTTCCACAAGAGAAAAATAATCTTGTTATTGTGGAATGTCTCTAGAATCTTTTAGAAATTTTTTTTAAAAATAAAAAAAATTAAATTCAGATAAGCTTAAAAATAATATATATTTTTTATACTTGATAACATATGGGTATATATATATATGTATTAAAAGATAATTGTTGAATTATTTCAATGAAAAAATACATATAAACATGTTCATATGCTTTTTAAAGGATAACATTTTGAAATATACAATCTAGAATTTTGTAAAGATATTTTCAAACACTCTTTCTTAATATGTGACCATTTTTTAAACCTTCATAAATGATATACATTGACATAATAGTTAATAACTTAGCATCTATTGATTTAATTAGCACCATAAAAAACAAACTTTTTCAATAATCAACAAATAACACACACATGGATATAGAGAATAAATATAAAGAGAAAAAATTTCAAAATATCAGTCTGATTTATGAGGTAACAAAGAACGGTTTTGACAAAAAAAGACCAGCAATTGTACCAGTACAACAACAAAAAACAGCTAAGGAAAAAAATACAAGCATTTGTACCGGTACAACAAAAAACAGTTTAGAAAAGAAAGACCAGCATTTGTACCGGTACAACAACAAACAACAGAAAAAAGCTCAATCTCAATAACAACATTAGGAATTTCTTTAATTTTTTTAACATCATTCACGTTGACTTAAATCTATGTTACACACTTGTCAAATGCTGAGATTAAGAAACTGGCCAAAGGTCCCCCAAAAACTGGCCAACAGCATGGAAAACTGGTCAGCCATGACAGCAATGTCAAAACAAGTATCATTTATACTTATACGCTGTTTATTATTTAATTATAAATCCGTGTGCTCCCCCTCAACGATTGCAATGGTCACAGGAATGATGATGATAATGATGATGATGATGATAATGATGATTTTAAATGCATGCAGTTAATTATTGCTGTGTGATAACACGAGAGTCCTGTTTTAAATGATGACAGAGCATACGATTCATCCATCACAGCTGTTAAGTTGACCATTAATAGCCATTGATTTAGTTTGGTTTTCACTTCAGCATGAGGAAAGTCTAGTACATATAAAAAAAAATTTACAATTGATAGGCGCTGTTAAATATTAAATGTTAACATATATCAAAATTAATTTTTTTCATCATGGTTTACTACTCAAGGTAGTTACTACCAAACAACCATCAACAATGTAGAAGTACTAACAATAAAAAGTTGTGTTAAATTACCTATCTCTTAGTTTGGACAAAATATCATTTTGAATAAACCAATAGGATTTCAGCTATTGAATAAACCAATAGGATTTCAGCTTTCTCTTGACCAAGTTATTGCTACACTGACAGTAAAGATTTCTATGTAGTGTTTTCATTGCTGTGAAAAGAAATATATTACAAAATTTATTGCAAAATTGTACAGAATCCTGAAAGGTCAAACACACAGATAACCTCAACAACATATGATTCAACCCAATTGGTTGGAATGTACGATAATATCAAGTGTGACAAGCTATACTTTAAAATACATGTAATATTTTTAAAATAAATATTTAAATTTTAGTAGCATTTTGTATTTTAAGTTTAATTGATTGAGTTAAAATGCCATGTATTAAAAAAAGAAGTAGTGCATGAATTAATCTGATGACAGTGTGAGAATACAGCTTCTACGCAGCACACAAATGATGTAAACACTAAAAAAATCATGTTAAGCCTGGTCCCTTTTTGGACTCAGGACGTGTTAGCGCATTTTCGTATTATGTATCAGTACTTATGTTAGATATCAGCATTATGTAGTTATCAGTAATTGTGTTTAGATTTTAGACATATTTTTAGGAACTCTTGTGTGTTGGTGGTGGTAGGAACTCTTGTGTGTTGGCGGTGGTAGGAACTCTTGTGTGTTGGTGGAGGTAGGAATTCTTGTGTGTTGGAGGTGGTAGGAACTCTTGTGATATACATCATGGGTCTAGGACTTTCATACTTCCAGGAGCTCTACTGCCACTACAAGAGGTCGGATCGAGTAACTGAGTGTTGATGCACAAATGGCAGGTCAAAACATACAAAAAACATATATACATCATGGGTCTAGGACTTATGGATGCTGAGATCTAGGGTGATGACAGACGGACGGACGGACAAAACGGATACAATAGCGCATTTCGACTTCTCGAAAATGCGCTAAAAACTGTTGCAAACATTTATTTGTAAGTTTTGCTGTCCCATCATTAATAGTTGTCCGTGTTCCCATCCCCCCAAAAAAACTACTAACTAATGCAGTGTCAAACTACATCATTTATTCAAGTTTTCTGCTCTTTGAATGGGAAAAAATGCCCATGGTATGGTAAGAATAAACAAACAAATGCCACAAGGCACAAAATCCCTTTAGGCCTAAGTGAGGATACTTGGCAAATATGCAATTGAAACCTAAATGTTATGGCACATCTGCACTTATATTGAGAAACATTTCTGTAAACTGATAGGAAAGTTATTTAAAAAAATAGCTTTTGTCTAATAAATGTAAATTCTTTTTTAAAAAAAAGATTTTAATCAAAATGTTAATTTATGTTGATGAATAGATTAGTATATTGTTCGTTCAGAATCTGACAAATAGATTGGTAGTTAGGTCATTTGGAATCTAATGAATATATTAGTATTTATTTCAGACTAAGGATACAAATATTCAGTGCCTGATGATGATGATCTATTTCTTATCAGGTAACTTAGTTTAAAACTATATTATGATAAAACAATTCTTTGCGAGCAATGATAACTGAATATTCATTGAATACAATGGAAATTTTTTTTTAAAAATCTGTTATCTGATTGACAAATGAATCTGTAAATACAAGACCCAAACTAACTTTGAGGACATCAACAATCAAACAGGAAAGCTAGTCTCAGTTTATCTCTACAAAATTCTAATGGCCCTAAATGACTCCAGTTATTTTAAAACAAGTTTTTCCTGAGCTGCCATGTTAACATATGAAATAACGTTCTGAAGACTAACACACACACATGCAGCTTTAAATTCAAATTAGAAAATTGACAGTGTTTTATACAATAAGATATAGATAATAGATATCTTTATATATTTTTGTTAACTAAAAAAAACCAGTGTGATAATTAATGATTACAAAAATTTACTTGGATGATAACAAATTAGAACTGAAAAGTAATCCAAGCCCTAAACCTTGTCTCCTTAGTACCAGGTCAAATACATTGATAATATTAATAATAATAATTGGACTGCATATAGACAATGAAACAGAAACTATTTCCCTGTATTACCATACAATCTGATTAAATGGGGAATTTCCTGTTGTCATTGTGTAAGATATAGAATAGAGCAAGATGGCACTGATATAGTTGGGTTCTTTTTATATAACACATAGATAGGTCTCTATTTACATAATACTATAGATCCAAAACATAAACTATGGCTGGCAAACACTGGCCTCTCTAAATTAGTAGGCAGAGCACCAATGCCATCTTAATAAGTAGACATGGCACCAATGCCCTGTCTTAATAAGTAGACATGGCACCAATGCCCTGTCTTAATAAGTAGACGGGGCACCAATGCCCTATCTTAATAAGTAGACGGGGCACCAATGCCCTATCTTAATAAGTTGACAGGGCACCAATGTCCACTAATGGCTGCTGCATGTCATTGACAGACGTGCAACAATAAATACATAAAAAATCTCTCTCTCTCTCTCTCTCTATATATATATATATATATATAAACACCGATCTATCTAAATACATGATTTAAGTAAAGCCATAAACAGTATATCCGCTGCTTTATGTGTTCTTGGGTCAAGCAATCCATGGATCTAGCCAGTCTTGGGTCAAGCAATCCATGGATCTAGCCAGTCTTGGGTCAAGCAATCCATGGATCTAGCCAGTATTGTGTCAAGCAATCCGTGGATCTAGTCAGTCTTGTGTCAAGCAATCCATGGATCTAGTCAGTCTTGTGTCAAGCAATCCGTGGATCTAGTCAGTCTTGTGTCAAGCAATCCGTGGATCTAGTCAGTCTTGTGTCAAGCAATCCGTGGATCTGGCCAGTCTTGTGTCAAGCAATCCATGGATCTAGTCAGTCTTGTGTCAAGCAATCCGTGGATCTAGCCAGTCTTGTGTCAAGCAATCTGTGGATCTAGTCAGTCTTGTGTCAAGCAATCCGTGGATCTAGTCAGTCTTGTGTCAAGCAATCCGTGGATCTAGCTGCAGCCATTATCCACTGACACTCATAATTCTGAAGCTTCCCATCAAGGATCAAATACCAATATAAAAAATGAAAATACTGGTGCAAGCCGCATACGTGAAATAGTCTCTGGCCATTCTGGCAGTAATATAATACATTCTGACCAAACAAGAGTGACAAATCCAAAAGATAAGACAATTGGTACTATGCCAGGTGGTGCTGTTACCTGACAGGTGGTGGTGTTACCTGACAGGTGGTGGTGTTACCTGACAGTTGGTGCTATTACCTGACAGGTGGTGGTGTTACCTGACAGGTGGTGCTATTATCTGACAGGTGGTGGTGTTATCTGACAGGTGGTGCTATTGCCTGACAGGTGGTGCTATTATCTGAGAAGGCAAAGCTGTAGCCTGACACGAATCTCACAGGCAATGCTGTTGCCTGACATTATATGCTGTTACCTGACAAGTAGTGCCGTTATCTGACAGGAAGACTGTGCTCAGACAGAGGCACCATGTAGTTACAGGAGCCAACCCCATTATGGCAATGGATTCCTTACTTTGCATTACAACAAAAATGTCTTTTAAGATAAAGCAAAGGGCGCGAGGTAAGGGCTCTGTGCATTGTATTATATCTGTCAACGGAGCCACAAGCATATCTTAAATAAAGACAATAAATAAATACAATTATCTCAAACAATTATGTAACAAATGCCAGTCATTGTGAAAGATGGCCACTCAATGCCCTGCTCTCGTCATCATCGTCATTGGACAACGTCTCAGGCTCCGAGTCATCAAAGAATGAATCTGGGTCACAAATAATTCTAACCCCTGCCCCGGCAGCAAACCTGGAGCCGTCTGCGACTCTATTCTCCACCGCCAGTTGGGCTGTCTCATCAATGGGTCGGTCGCCCTCCTCAAGCAATTTTGTCTTTTCTACCATGGCGCGAGTCTGACCAGTGCTCACAGTTCTATCATGGCTGTTCACCTCATGGCTAGAACACTCTGAAACCTTGAGCTGGTCATGTGACACACTGACATGATCATGTGACACCCTGAGCTGGTCATGTGACACCCTGAGCTGGTCATGTGACACCCTGACATGGTCATGTGACACCCCGAGCTGGTCATGTGACACACAGAGCTGGTCATGTGAAACACCGAGCTGGTCATGTGACACTTCAAGCTGGTCATGTAACACTTCAAGCTGGTCATGTGACACCCCAAGCTGGTCATGTGACACCCCAAGCTGGTCATCTGACTCCCTGACATGGTCATGTGACACCCTGAGCTGGTCATGTGATACCCTGTCCACAGTTGTGTTTTGATTGACTTGACTGGACTCCTCTCTATCACCGTGACTTGCTACAGTTAAATCATCCCCTGAATCCACATTTTTAACATCATTCAACTCAGTGCTGCCACCATTGCTCGGCATGACTTGCGTACAATCTTTTATGTGTTGTACATGTTCAAGGTCACCAGGATTGCCCCCATCACTGTTTCTCATACTGGGGCTCACTTGTATCTTACTCCCGGCTGTATCCAACACCTTCATGTATTCATTTCCAATCAGTGTGGGGTCAATGGAGCCTGTCTGTGGATGTGAATCTTGGTAAGTTTCCTCCACAATGAAATGTTTTGTTACAAGCTCAACAAGTGTTACATCATCCTCAGATGAGCCATTAGTTACACAATCAACTGGTGTTACATCAATCTCAGATGGGCCATTAGTTACAACATCAACAGCTGTCACATCAACCTCAGATGGGCCATTAGTTACACAATCAACTGGTGTTACATCACCCTCAGATGGGCCATTAGTTACACGATCAACTGGTGTTACATCAACCTCAGATGGGCCATTAGTTACACGATCAACTGGTGTTACATCACCCTCAGATGGGCCATTAGTTACAGGCTCAACTGGTGTTACATCAACCTCAGATGGGCCATTAGTTACAGGCTCAACAGCTGTCACATCAACCTCAGATGGGCCATTAGTTACACGATCAACTGGTGTCACATCACCCTCAGATGGGTCATTAGTTACAGGCTCAAATTGTGTTACATCACCCTCAGATGGGCCATTAGTTACACGATCAACTGGTGTCACATCATCTTCACATTTATTTTGACCTTCACCAACGTCCATCCTGATAGCGTCATCAGTCTGAAAGACTTCATCAAACTTCTCCACAGAGGCGCTTTGACCAAAATTCTCATACTCGGATAAGAAATGGTTATCTCCCATAGGGGTCAGTAATTCTTCAAGGCCAGGCACTCCAGAGTTGCCATTAGCCTTGTCCTCTGAACTTTGTGTTTGAAACAACGAGTAGATGTGAAGTGGGTCGGCCTTATCCACCGACCTGACTTTTCGCAGGCTTCCGCGGTTGAATGAAAGGATGGAGTACCTACGAGCTATCCCATCAAGCCTCGGGAGACTTTTGTCTCGGGTGATAGTTCTCCTGAGGCTTGCCTTCGGGTCAAAGGTGCGGATGGATTCAGTCAGTGATCTTAACGTGTGGAGATCTTTTTCTTCAAAAGCAGCAAAAAGCTCCTTGATGCTGATCTGATTCATTTTATCTGACAGAGATAGAAGAATGATTTAGATCAAATATGTTGTATCTGACAGAGATAGAAGAATGATCTAGATCAAATATGTTGTATCTGACAGAGATAGAAGAATGATCTAGATCAAATATGTTGCTCTGACAGAGATAGAATAATGATTTAGATCAAATATGTTGTATCAGACAGAGATAGAAGAATGATTTAGATCAAATATGTTGTATCTGACAGAGATAGAAGAATGATTTAGATCAAATATGTTGTATCAGACAGAGATAGAAGAATGATTTAGATCAAATATGTTGTATCAGACAGAGATAGAAGAATGATTTAGATCAAATATGTTGTTAACAAAAGCATATTCACTAGGCATATGACAAGAAACGATGTAATGAAAACATATGCAAGGAATAGAACAAGCTGGTGACTAACTGTAGTAAGACTAAGGACCCCGCACATTCCAATCACCTCACCTTTGTGATCAGCTTGAACCTGCATGTCATTATTATTTGAGTTGTGAACTTTGGCGTCTTGTTCATCCAGCCTGTATGTGGCAGCCATTAGGATGGACTTCATGGCCTGGTCCTTGAGGAGATAAAAAAAAAAAAAGAAAATAACCACTGACCACATGATGGTAAGCTCATCATTGTGAGAACCACTGATATAAATATCATTCAACGCTATAAGATAATCATTTTTGGTCATTTGTTTGTCCAGAGCACCACTTTCCTTACTTGTGTTTCATCTACTGGTAGTCTCCCCTGTTTGTTCTTGATCCTGGTGTCGCCCCCTGCGTGGAGAAGAGCGTTGGTGATGTCAGTGTTGTTCCTCAACAGAGCCTCGTGAAGGGCCGTGTTCCCTTTGATGTTGGTAACATTGGGATTGGACCCTGCCTGGTAAATGAGAACAAATTCATCTTAGAATTTTGAGAATGCACAAAACTTCAGGATAATCTGATATATTAAATACTTTAACTGCTTGCGTTTTCTCTCCCTTAAGCTCTCAACAGGTGGAGATTTGATTCCATGCTCTTGTCTTATCCATACAAATGCTCCTTCTTTACAGAAGATTATTGCGTCCACAGACCATGCCGGTCTGTTGGCAGGTGACGCAGCTTTCACAGGCCACGGCTATGAGTGTTCCACGCAATGCCCAACCGCCTTTGTTTCCCTAATAAGTGTTAGTTACCCATTTGGCGCTGCGTGGACTCAGGGACGACCTTGACCCTGGGAATAAATCCCTGCCATTACGGGGATTGGACTCCCGACCATCGGTATGTCAGCTGAACGCTCAAGCCACTCGAACATCAGGCCCTTTCTATATTGGATAAGGTCACTATAATGGTTATGATATAGTAAAGAATAAGGGACGCGATGGCCTAAGTGATAGTGCTCTGGGCTGTTGTACCGTGACTTAAATATCAGTCACGGGTTCTGTAACTGTGCTGCTCACAAGGCTTGTGTGTAACCAACACATTCTTTAAGTGCAAGGATATGCACCAAGCATTTTTGAGACACCCTTGTTCAGGCCAATGGCACCAGCTGGACCTAATCATCACAAGGCGTGCACACTTGGCTAGCGTCCTACTCACCTGCAGATATCACAGTGCCGACTGTGACATGAATCACTCCTTTGTGGCCAGCAAAGTATGAATAATGAGGAAAAACTCGTACCACACCAAGAAAAAGATATGTCCACACATCAACACCTTCGACATGAAAATCCCTGTGAAAATCCAGCTGTTCACTGACAAAGTGCATGAAGGTCTCTCAAAGACGTCCACACACGTCACAATTGACTCCAAATGGACACATCTCAGAGACACGATCTATACATCAGTATAAAATGCCTTTGGTAAAAAAAAATCCCACAAAATCACGGACTGGTTTGATGAACAGTGGGACGAGATGAAACCTGTCACTGAAGCCAAAAGGAAAGCTCTTATGGCCTACAAGGAAAAGCCTACACCCGACAAGCTGCACGCCTTAAAAGAAGCCAAGTCACATGCCCAGAAAGTCGCACGTCGATGCGTCAATACCTACTGGCTTAACCTCTGCTGCAGCATACAGGCAGCTGCAGACATGGGGAATGCCAAAGCATGTACGAAAATATCAAAAAAAACAACTGGCCCTTTGACGTCCATAGTTGCACTCCTAAAGTCCAAGAGTGGAGAAATTATCCAAGACAAGGAAACACAGCTAAAAAGGTGGGTTGAGCATTATCTGGAACTGTATGCAACAGTTACCACAGTCTTCAGCCCCACTCTAGATGACATCCCCGCTATGCTGCCCTTGAAAGAACTTGATGTTGTGCCCACACAGGAAGAGCTGAGCAAAGCAATTGACTGTCTAGCTTGTGGAAAAACCCCTGGGAGTGATGACATAACACCAAAATCTCTAAAGAGAGGCTAGACAGCTTTACTATAACCTTTGCACGAGCTTCTAAACCTCTGCTGGGAACAGGGCTACATCCTCCAGAACCTAAACGATGCAAAAATAGTGACACTATATAAGAACAAGGGCTATAGAAGTGACTGCAATAACTACCACAGCATCTCACTCCTTATTGTTGTAGGAAAGGCCTGTGTCATACTAATGCGATTACAGAGTTTAGCCCCCCGAGTTTATTCAGAATCTCAGTGCTGTTTCCAGGCTGGTCGGTCAACCAAAGACATGGTGTTCTCCACACAGCAGCTCCAGGTAAAATGCAGAGAGCAGCAGATGCCACTATACATTGCCTTTGTGGATCTTACAAAAGCCTTTAATATAGTCAGTCACAACGGGCTATTCCAAATCCTGGAAAAATTCAGGGCACAGTGCAGTTGGATGGAGCTATGACAGAAGCCTTTTCAGTCAGCAGCGGAGTTAAACAAGGTTGTGTACTCGCACCAACACTGTTCACTATATTCTTCTGTGAAATGCTTTGATACGCATTCAAGGATAGCTGTGATGGAATCTGGTTACACAGAACAGCTGATGAAGGACTTTTCAACACTGCCTGCCTCTGATATAAAACCAAAGTTACTGTGCAGTCATATCCTTGAATGACAGTCTTTACCACAGCTTTTCCACACGAGTTCTGTGCTTCTTAATACTGTCATACCATAATGAATGCATAGTCGATGCTGCTTGTTTATTTATCATTACCTCAAATTATCTGCTGCCTTATTTTACAGCCAAAGTAATTTTCTATATCAAAACTTGTGTATAAACATGAAAAAGTCCATGTTCTATATCAAAACTTGCAAATAATCATGACAAAGTCACTGTTTCATGCCAAAACGTGTGTATAATCATGACAAAGTCACTGTTCTATCTCCAAATAGCGTAGTTAAGTCCAAACCACCAGATGTAATCACATCTGCTAACAACAGACAAACTCTCACAGACTAATAAATCCAGAAACTGGCGTGTAACAACTAGTGTTCATGTTACGACCGAATGAACATCTGAACATAATCACGACAAGACGGCACCTTGATGAGCATCTGTACACCGTTGAGGAACCCGTTGGAGGAAGCTATCAGCAACGGTGTGTCCCCATTGATGTCCTGGACGTCCAGTTTTGCCCCAGCCTTGACCAACATGTCTGTTATCTGTGGGATGGGAAAACTCTACTCAACAAAGTGACTGTGGGGGTTGGGGCACTGAGCCCTGATAAAGTGTGGGTTAGGGGAGGTTATGGTAGTGCTTACATTAATGAATGAGGCTTGTTGTATATTTTCTGAAAAAATCTTATCCAAACTCCACAAAACAGACGTGTTGTAGAAAAAAATATTAATGTGCGCCATCCTGACATTACATGTTTTTTTTTTTTGTTGAAGTTATGCCATGAATGTTTTAAATGGAATGCATTAATATATGTGTTACTATTTTTATGGGAAGCGCTGTGGGCCCAGCTGCTTGCTGGGGTACTGAGCTATATAAAATATTTATTATCACTATTATGAGAGAGGTTGAATCATTATTTTTTCACTAGCACTTTATCAATTTTGTGAATTTTCCCTTGAATTTTTAGTTTAATAAATACAAATGCGGACATTTATACAAAATATAAAAACAGGACTATTGAGTTAATTAAAAGATCTGAAATAAAGGTTCTAAAAATCTTCAATGATGGCTTTCGGAAATTTTACTTTTACACTTAACCTAAGGAAATTATAATATAAAAGAGAACATATTTCCACATCACTAAAAATACGTTGTTTATAAGCCATGAAGAAATAATTGACCGTTACCAGACTGTTGCGCATACAGCAGGCCAGGTGTAGGGGAGTGAGGCTCTTGTGGTTCTGTGTGCTGATGTTGGCGTTGAGACCAATCAGGAGGGCCACTATGTCCGAGTGGCTGTGTAGCACGGCCATGTGGATAGGACTGTAGCCCGTCGAGGTCCTGATGTCAACACTCAAGGATTCCCCAGACTTGCGGGTGGCCTGTGGTGGAATGGGTAACAATAAGAACCCAATATGAAGTTTAAAAGCAGAAAAGTTGATAAGATGGTGGAATGGGTAACAATAAGAACCCAATATGAAGTTTAAAAGCTGAAAAGTCGATAAGATGGTGGAATGGGAAACAATAAGAACTCAATATAAAGCTTAAGTGCTGAAATGTTGATAAGATGGTTGAATGGGTAACAATAAGAACCCAATATGAAGCTTAACTCTTTACATTCCTTGATTTTCTCCCTTTTTTGTCAAATTTTTAATGACCCTACAAAAAGCTCAATAACATTAAAACTTGAGGTCCAAAGTTAATCATGTAATAGATTAATTTGTAGGAAATTGAATGAGGTATTTGAAAATTAATGGTTTGTCAACATTTGATTAAGTATTTTGAATTTGAAAAATAAATTACATGACCATATTTTAAAAAAATAATTTTTATTTTTTTTTTCATCAGATCCAAATAAAGAAAAAAATACAGTTTTTTAAAAAAATTAATATTTTTACTTTGTAAGGAAAGTAAATTCATTTTTGTATCATTCCTGAAAAAATTAAGTAATTATAACTGCAAATGATTTTTTTACACTTTTTTTTGTTAAGTATATAAAAAGGGGAAATAATTTTGAAAAATGCCTTACCTTCAAAGATTCCCTTTAAAAATTCACATTACCACAATAAAAATTGGCAATAATTTTTCTCCAACATAAATATGAATGCACACAATTATAACTGATAATCCTCATGAAAATTTCTTGTCTTATTTAAATAAACTAAGGTAAGTGTCACATCTGAAATTTCTATTTTATCTTCCCTCAAGATTTAGCACACAGTTCACAATTTCTATTTAATATTTTTAATCTGCACAGTGCACTGTACCCGTATGTACTTTAGTATTAGCATTTGAAGAAATTGGAATAATATCAACATGTTGCAATCCACCTAGTGCTCTGTGAAATGTATCTGGAGGTAACGGTTGGGCGGCGAATCAACTCCTTTATGATAGGATTTTCTTTACTCCACTATGGAAGAGAATACAACTTTCATCCTAGTAATTTCAATCAAATGGAAGAAAAGTGTTTTATAACACCTTTGTGTTTTTCTTAGGACATTCATTTAGGGTGTTGCATTTATGTTTAAGCTGGTCACTGTAATCAAAATTTCACATAAAGTTATTATATGCTTTTATTACTTTTATATCTGGTTGTCTCACAAGCAATGGTCTAAAACTCATTCAACTTATGTTCTTCTGTTAACAAGTTAAAATCCATTCAATGAGATGTAATTGGAAACAAGAGAGGCTGTGTTTATTGTCTCTCCACTTAAATGTTAAATTTGTACAGCCGCTATCCATCTCATATCATCTCGCTTTGATTTCATTTCTTAGATATTTATGTCCCTCAAGTTCATTTGGAAAACATTTCCATTTTTA
>MUZC01004429.1:0-13988 GCA_002072015.1 Radix auricularia | reverse complement strand
TGTAGCCCCAGTTGACCCTAGTTAACATCCAACCCTTACTACTCACCTGTGTAGCCCCAGTTGACCCTAGTTAACATCCAACCCTTACTACTCACCTATGTAGCCCCAGTTGACCCTAGTTAACATCCAACCCTTACTACTCACCTGTGTAGCCCCAGTTGACCCTAGTTAACATCCAACCCTTACTACTCACCTGTGTAGCCCCAGTTGTCCCTAGTTAACATCCAACCCTTACTACTCACCTGTGTAACCCCTGTTGTCCCGCGTGTAGGCTGTCACCAGGTTGGAGTTGCTGCGTTGCGCTGATGTCATCTTGTCACACCTGTCACAGGAGCACAGCGGGTGGCACAGCTTGAGGTTGATTTCTTCGCTCGCCTTGTGCGGCTGCTCCAACATTTCAAAGACTTTCTTCTCATCTCCATCTTGGACCAACTAACGTTGGGTTTAGAGACAAGATCAAAGCACTCAGTGACAGTCTTGGACCAACTAACGTTGGGTTTAGAGACAAGATCAAAGCACTCAATAACAGAGAGCACAGTACTCACTCAAGGCAAAACTTAGCCGTAGATATTAAACTCTCAACTTAAACTTTTTTAAAAATAAAAATTAAACAGAATGGAAACAATGACATTAATTTTATGTAAAACACATTCTAGAAATATATTAGAAGTTCTCAAACGTTTGGGACACTTGTGGCCATTTAGATGTACTTAAACCGATGCATTTAGGACATGAGACCATTTAAAAGTAGATAAGCATTACACCCAAGAAGGATGAAATTAACATTTACTGCCCCAGAAGTTTTTAGGTAAACTTCCACTTCAATCAAGTAAGGAGTATAGCAATCAACTGGTTATGAAATTTAAAAAATTGCATAGGATGTATTTATATTATTATTGTCATATTGACTTCATTTTTTAAAATAAGAAAGGTTATTTTACGTAACCAAAAAACCGTCTTGAGTTTAAAACTACTTTTACCTGTAGTTTAGTACCAGAGGCGTCACTAGGGTTGGTGTCACCCAGGGCGGAAGCTCATGGTGTCACTCGGGGCGGTAGCTCATGGTGTCACCCCCTCTCTATTTAACCCATAGAACTCCTCCGAGTTTTCCAGCGCCAAACAAAGGGAATATATAGAATTTTACAGTCTGGTGTAACCCCCTAATGGTGTCACGCGGGGCGGCCCGCCCCCACCCCTAGCGATGCCACTGTTTAGTACTATTATTTTTAGAATAAAGTATTGCAAAATCACACCTTCAAAAAAAAAAAAAAGAGTAATAACAACAAAAAACATCGCCAATCAAGCAATAGCACTAGCGAGTGAAACGGCCACCATTGCAAGAAGTTGAATATGTCTTCATTCACGCACTGAAGTGTTTTTACTTTCTGTGATTTTGTTTCTAAAGTGAGTTCTATTGCGGCGCGCATTACCACGCTTTGGGGCATTAAACATTACTGCTGATACAAGAGTTACTGTGAAACTTCTATGATTAAATCAAGACTTTTAATATAAAATAAAACTAAACTACGGCTAATCAGACAACTGCTTGACTTTTAACTCTTAACTCATTTGCTACTAATGCGACTGAATGCGCCATACCCCCCTCGCTACTAATGCGCCCAAAAGCGCCATGGCGTCTAGCAACGCTCATGCATCACTCGACCTCGCGAGAAGCATCGTTACCGTGCGAATAGCCTTCAATAGCTCTCCGCTTTTTGAAAAGTAGAAACCTCGCTGATTTTGTTTAAAAAAAACGGATGTTTATATCATTTACGGTTCGAAAGTTGTGTGGCTTAGAAGTTGGACTATGTTTGGTGAAATTTGAACGTGTGGTTTCTGAATAATTTGATGCAATGGTCTTTCATTTTTTGACTATTTAATTGCTGCTGCAACGTCTAATTATGCAGCAGTTAATAGCTCAAACAATTAGGAAGAATAGACTTTGATAGTGATACTGATATTACTGATAATAATAATAATAAATAATAACTGATCCGAATCAAGTGGAGACACTGACACTGTCTCTGAATCTTGGTCACACAAGTTGATCAGTTTTACAGACAAGCTATATAATTTTAATGAAATAATAGGGGAAATCATTTTCTCCCTACTGACAGCAGTCCCATAGACTACTTCAAGCTTTTCTTGAACTCTGCCATAAGAGTTGTTAAATGCTGAAACAAACAATACGCGGAGCCGCAGCAAACAACCAGAAAGAAACCTTGTGGAAGGAGGTTACTAATGAGGACATATATAAATACCTCTACATCAATATCATGATTAGAATCAAGTAACCAATTACAACATTGAATTTGCCAGTGGATAAGATGTTTCTGTTCGTTAAATGTGTCAACAAAATGATAAAAAGTGATAAACAACGGAGGTAGATGCCCAAAAACAGTGATGTAAATTTTCAAAAAACACTTTTCCAGATTTATATAAAATATATTTGTGAATAAAAGTGCATCAACCTATACATTTTTAAAAAGCTCATCCAATTTTCTTTCTTTTGGTGCATGTTTTGTTATTTTAAATTTTCATTAAGATGTTTAAAAATATTTTTATTTAACATGGGGGTGCATGTTCTTGAGAGTAATCTCCCTTTGCTTAGTACTCCAGGGGGTGTTTTGGTTTTTGTGCTTAGTAGCAAATGAGTTAAAGTCGCAAAGCGTTGTAATGCATTTCTTCCCGCTATCCGTAAAGCGTCGCAATGCGTCCCTAGACACCACTCTCGTTAGAAATGAGATCTCGGAAAGTAAAGACTCTTTGATGCTTGAAAAATGAAGTATTCGACTTCCGGCAATGGCGGCCGTTGCCCGCGCTAGTGTTATTGCTAGATTCGCGATGTGTTTTGGTAGTTTTAACGTTTTTTTTTCGAAGATACGTTTTCGCTATACTATATTACTAAAATAATGCTACTTAACTACAGGTAAATATTGTTTTAAACTCAGTACGGTCTTTTGGATGCGTAAAATAACTATTCTTAGCCTAAAAAATGAAGTCAGTACGACAATAATATTATAAATGGATTTTACGCAAATTTTTCAATTTCATAACTGGTTGATCGTAATACAGGAAATCCTTACGGGACTGAGACGGAAGTTTATTGCAAACCCTTATGCAACTTTAAGAGTAAATTATGTATGTAGCTTACTTTAAAGAAGTCATCAATGATGGTGTTCTGGGAAGTTTGTCTTGTGGCTGGTGGTGCTGAAGTTGATGTTGTTGGGGCATCAGTTGGTTCTGTCAGCAGTGAACTATTCCATCTCTCTCTCTGAAAGAAATCATAAGATCATGATGTCATAAGATCTTGATGTCATAAGGTTGTTATGTCATAAGATCATGATGTCATAAGTTTGTGATGTCATAAGATCATGATGTCATAAAATCATGCTGTCATAAGGTTGTGACATCATAAGATCATGTCATAAGATTGTGATGTCATGAGATTGTTATGTCATAAGATCATGATGTCATATGGTTGTGATGTCATGAGATTGTGATGTCATAAGATCATGATGTCATAAGATCATGATGTCATAAGATCATGATGTCATAAGATTGTGATGTCATAATGTCTTGATGTCATAATATCATGTCATAAGATCACAATGTCATAAAATCATGATGTCTTAAGATTGTGATGTCATAAGATTGTGATGTCATAAGATTGTGATGCCATAAGACCATGATGTCATAAGATAGTGATGTTATAAGATCATGATGTCATAAGGTCATGAAGTCATAAGGTTGTGATGTCATAATATTGTGATGTCATAAGACCATCATGTCATAAGATCAGGATGTCATAAGATCATGATATAATAAGGTTGGTATGTCATAAGATTGATCATCAACTTAATCTATAAAGGAAGAACCTCTAACAATTTTTTCATCAATGAATAAACATAGCATTGTGTATGATATTACACATTTTAAAAGGCACCTACCAATAAACATAGCAATGTGTATGATATTACACATTTTAAAAGGCACCTACCAATAAACATAGCAATGTGTATGATATTACACATTTTAAAAGGCACCAATAAACATAGCATTGTGTATGATATTACACATTTTAAAAGGTACCTACTAATAAACATAGCATTGTGTATGATATTACACATTTTAAAAGGTACCTACTAATAAAAAAAAAGGTGAAGATACCAAGAAACCAACCTTTCAATAAGTTGATTTTTAAAAACAAATTGTTATGATTATTATTCCCTTTAAAAAAAAAATTGAAATTTGTTAAGTCCAAGTCTTCTTAACTGTTTCACTTAGAATATTGGACCTAATGTGGAGGCATTCGGCAGAGCTTTTTACATTTGTTTTGTTATTTAATAAAATAATTTTAGTTGATGTAAAATAACACATCTTGCTAGCAGTTATTTAAATTGCAACGGATCGGCCAATGCTGTGAGAAGGGCACACCTATCGCACGTCTGTGAAATGAATATTTACCTTGAGTGGGTTGATGTCAATGGTGTCATCTTTAATATTCCCTGTTCGTATGTGCTCAAGTGCTGCTTCTATAGAGGCCAGATAGAATCTAGAGAAGAAAAGTTTAAACCAATATCAGACATTGAAAGAAGGTTTAAAAAACAAATTACACAAACTATTTGTGTAAGAAAACAATAAATTTAAGCTTTATTATCAACTAATACAAATAATTAGTTGATAATAAAGCTTAAATTTATTGTTTTCTTACACAAATAGTTTGTGTAATTTGTTTTTTATTAAAAATCTTTATGCAGTCCCATTTTGTATGATATAAAAAAGGTTTAAACGAATATCAGACATTGAAAAAAGGTTTAAACCAATATCACACATTGAAAAAAGGTTTAATCCAATATCACACATTGAAAAAAGGTTTAATCCAATATCACACATTGAAAAAAGGTTTAATCCAATATCAAACATTGAAAAAAGGTTTCAACCAATATCAGACATTGAAAAAAGGTTTCAACCAATATCAGACATTGAAAAAAGGTTTAAACCAATATCAGACATCATCAATGAATCCCTCGGAATAAGAGAAATATCATCAAACCAAATCTTCCCTAAAGATGATTTCTGAATCCTCCCCATGAATGATGTCAGAAAAAGATAAAAAAACTTACCCAAACTCATCATCATCAGATGACTTAGCAAAGTGGAAATGCCTCATGTAGACAAGGTTCGCCATCCTGGGCGGCAGGTAAGAACAAAGAAAGAACCAGTTAGGATGAAAATACTCTTATGAAAATTAATTTTTACAAAGGATTTCATTCACAAAATCAATACGTGAAAAGGGGGTCAGAAATATGAAAACTGCATAAAGCAGAAAAAAAAGTATTTGAATTTGGAATGCGCTCATATTTAAAAAAATTATACACAGGCATTTTATCATTTAAATCAGAGGTCTGCAAACTACGGCCCATGGGCCAAATATGGCCCGTGGGGCCCTCTCATCTGGTCCCTGGAGACCTTTTACTTTCTATTTTTACCTGACGTTCACCACATCGGAAGGAGAACTATAACTAACCTACGCTTCGCCGATGACATAGACGGCCTAGCTGGCAGCGAGGACGAACTAAGAGAATTCCTTGCAAAGCTAGAGAAGACAACAAAGGCCTATGGCATGGAAATCAATGGAGAAAGGATTAAGTTCACGGCAAACAGTAAATTCACAAGTAAAATTCTGATAAAAAACTCGAGGAGGTCCTTACCTTTAAATATCTAAGGGCTATAATATTCGATGAAGGCTCAAAGCCAGAAATTCTTGCCAGAATGGCCCAAACAACTGCAGCATTAAGCAAACTTAAACACATCTGGAAAAGCAAGGTGCTCTCCCTGAGATCAAAGATTCGACTAATGCGCTCTTTGACAATGTCAGTCTTCCTGAATGGTTGTGAGGCTTGGACGCTCACTGCAGACCTCCAAAGAAGAATTAATGCGCTAGAGATGAGATGTTTTCGAAAGGTACTAAACATCTCCTACACGGCGCACATCACGAACAAAGCGGTCCGCGATAAAATAAGTGCTGTCATTGGCCCTTACGAGGACCTTCTCACCTCAATTAGAAAGAGGAAATTACGATGGTACGGACATGTGACAAGATCTGGAGGTCTCTCAAAGACCATATTGCAAGGCACAGTCCAGAGAAGAAGAAAAAGAGGCAGACCAAGGAAGAGTTGGGAGGACAATATCAAAGAGTGGACCGGCCTGTCATTTAGCGATTCCCAGAAGGCAGCTCAGAGCCGTGACATATGGCATGAGATAGTGTGCAGCTCAAAATAGTGCCCCAACGACCCAGCGTCGGGTTAAGGGACAGTTCAATTCAGTTACCACAGAACTTAATAGTTGGGGGCAAGTAGTCAGCCCCTAAACAGCAGTTTCACAGTTAATGCAGCCCTTCGTCAGAAAAGTTTGGAGACGCCTGATTTAAATGATAGCTAAAAGAATGCTTCTGAACAAAAAAAGGCATACAACAATTTAAAATTATGATTATTAAGAGGATAATGCCTGGTTATAAAAACAAAAAAATTTGAGATAACAATTTAATACAAAGATGATGAAACAAAAATGATGATACAAAGATGATGAAACAAAGATGATGATACAAAGATGATGATACAAAGATGATGATACAAAGATTATTCTGTTACTAGCTGACACATCAACAAGAGTACAAAAGACCAACCAGTTCGGGATCTCTGACTTGATAATCAGGAAAATAAGTATAGGAAGTAGGTCATCGCTTGTCATCATAATAACAGAATCTAGAAAGACAAGGAAATTATATTTTAGCTTTAATCTTAACCATTGAGTGTTTCAAATACTTGAACAAAAAATTATTGCAACTTTGCTTTTTTAAGATGACATCCCAAAATTTACGAAACTTTGATTTTTTAATATATTGTTTTTTTTAAAGAGATTATTATTATTTAGAGATTCCTTAAATTTTGTTTAACACAATTAGATTTGTGTAATATTCTTTTTTTTAAATCTATTCCCCAGAGTTCCAAGTTATCTGTAACACTAGGATCATGGTGAAAAAAAAATGTTATTACAAACAAATGTTCCCTCTAAGGTTGGTTGCTCTGTGTGCAGAGTAAATAAGAAAAGAAAAAGTTTTTCACTATAAATCCTTTATATATGAGAAAAAACTATAAGGATAATCATTATAATACGCAGGGCAAAACAATCCGAAAATACACAATTCTAGTCATGTCTCGTAAAACGTGTTTGATATAATGTGCACCGACCGTGAATATATTTTTAAAAAGTAATGTCAATGTAATGTGCACCTTATTGCGCGACATGAAAGGTTGTTGAACATATTATGCACAACAACACTCTGTCTCAAAAAATGAACATGATATAAAGAGATAAATAAAATAATTTTAAAATTCAATAATTCAATTACTGTCCATTCGATTGATTTTAAATTTTGATACATCATTTTTATCATTGGCATGAGTCTGCCTGCAAAATTTCAGCCTGCTAGCTTACGAGAAAGTGGCTTAAAAATCGATCCAAAGTTTTTTTGGCAAGGTCGCACGGTCGGTCGGTCCCACAACCCAGACACCACAAGTTAATATAAAGGATTTTTTAAAAACTTGTGCCCAACAGCATCCATTTTTTGGGTATTATTTTACAAAATTTGATGTGCTGTAATGCTTAACTGCTGCATGAGATCGCTCAGATATATGGACGGCCTCGAAGCTTAAAGGGAACATTGATCACAAACCTTTTACGTTGTCTATTGTCAGGGATTTAGGGGGTCTCGTCAGTGCACCGACCACCCTCTTGATACAGAACAGTCTGCCCATGGGCGTGCTGTATCTGTTCAATGAACTGAGTTCCTTCTTGGCTGGGAGAATGTTCTGACTGGACAAATGAAACAAAGCAAACTCATTTAGAAATATCATTGTAATTGTATCTGTTTCATGAACAAGAAAAACCACATTTCAGTAAACCAATTTTGTTTAAAATGTCATTGGGGTAAGTGGATTGGGAAGACTTTGATCAAATATTTATTTGCTATCTTACTATAAACTATCAGTAGAAGATTCAATAAATATCAACTTAATGTTTTCAAAAACCTGCTCGATTGAAAGAGGTGTAAAATAAACACTAAACTAGATTCTATGACATCAAATAATAATTCATTTTTATACCAAATTTTATTCCCATTATGATTGAAAGTACCTGAAGATTTTTCTAATGCCCAAGTCAGATAACTGTAGGTCTATCAGATTGCGTGTTATTTTGTTGAGTTCAGCATCTTGGGAAGCCACGGTGGCAGTTATGACACGGAAAAGACGTTTGTGTACAGCATTCATCATGTAGGTCTGAGACATAAAAAATATCATGAGTGCTCAAAGCTACAGTTTTAAAGAGACATAATTTTATTCTGAGTTGACAGTAGATGAGTTGACAGTAGATGAGTTAGCAGTAGATGAGTTGACAGTAGATGAGTTGACAGCAGATGAGTTGACAGTAGATGAGTTGGCAGTAGATGAGTTGGCAGTAGATGAGTTGACAGTAGATAAGATGACAGTAGATGAGTTGACAGTAGATGAGTTGGCAGTAGATGAGTTGACAGTAGATGAGTTGGCAGTAGATGAGTTGACAGTAGATGAGTTGACAGTAGATGAGTTGACAGTAGATGTGTTGACAGTAGATGAGTTGACAGTAGATGAGTTGACAATGAGTTGACAGTAGATGAGTTGACAGTAGATAAGATGACAGTAGATGAGTTGACAGTAGATGAGTTGACAGTAGATGTGTTGACAGTAGATGACTTATTACAAAAGTCATAACAATCGTTTAATCTTCAGTCACACTTAAAGTAGAAAAATTATCTTGAAAGGAAATTCTCTTGTTAGGTTCAATTTTAACGTTTCCATCCCATGCCTCTTATTGTTTAAAAATGCACAAATCTTTTGGCCAGATGCCAGTTGGTTGGTTTGATTAAGTACAGATGTGCTTTTTAAAAAATGTGTTACTATGCTAAATGTAACCCTGTAGAATACTGTTTATTTTTATCTTTGGAAATGGATTTAATGATTCTGCAGTCTTAAATCTTAGTATTAGAAAACTGATGTAATTCAGGGGCATAGAAGAAGTCTGGTGGCATTTGGGAAAGTTGGGGGGATGGGACGACGACACTAATTGGAATCGCTGTTGCTTAGTGGATCAGGGGAAATCTTTAGTTAGGAAATATAAACAACAAAGTAAAGAGAAGCTTAGAAGTCAAATCTTACATCTTTGCTTCCTTGGTTTTCAAGTGATGTTAGTTGACAAATTTTTCCTCACTAATAAATCTCACGAAATTTAAGAGTGAGAAAGAGTTAAACCCCAGGAACTTAACTTTTGTGCATAACATGAGTTGGGTTTATTTCACAACACTTTCCAACACCACTAAAACCATGAGACACGTCAAGTAGAATTTTGGGCTTATTTCACAACATTTTCCAACACCACTAAAACCACAAGACATATCAAGTAGAGTGTTGGGTTTACTTCACAACACTTTCTAACACCACTATAACCATGAGACAGACATATCAAGTAGAATGTTGGGTTTACTTCCCAACACTTTCCAACACCACTAAAACCACGAGACACATCTAGTAGAATGTTGAGTTTACTTCACAACACTTTCTAGCACCACTAAAACCACAAGACACATCAAGTAGAATGCATGATGACAGAAATGAACTGATGTTATGTAATCAACCATTATATTGACTTACCTCAACAGCGATTTTGAGATTCTCCATGTAATGGTGGTTGTGTCTAGCTGATTTTTTCTGAGGAGTTAAATTTTTAAATGACAAAATCAACTACATTTATAGTGCAGCTAGCCACTAATTACATAATAAAAAAAGAATAACGTATGAATTGTAACAAATTATCCGTATCACTTCTAAAGGTATGAAGGCTCCATGTAGTTTTCTTTTTAATAAAAATGCCTTCATTAAAAAAAATAATAATAATAAAGC
This sequence comes from Radix auricularia, assembly GCA_002072015.1. Lineage (NCBI taxonomy): Eukaryota > Metazoa > Mollusca > Gastropoda > Lymnaeidae > Radix > Radix auricularia. The sequence goes on along the minus strand of MUZC01004429.1, from coordinate 3,990 downwards.
TCTATTAAAATTAAGAAATTATAAACAAGGATTTCTAATATTTACTAATCGTTGACTAAAAATATCTGGTCCATGTCTAAAGTAATGTCAACTTACCACCACAGTGTCCCTCAGCAGTAACTGCATGGCTTTTGTGAAGTGTGTGTTAGCAGCATCCTGGTAGTTAGAATTCATAAAGAGAGGGGATACACAAAAAAATGTTAAAGTGACAAAATGAGTACCACAAGAAACAACATCAGCTGTGTTTGTATACCTTTATGTAAGAGCCAATGTTCCCTCTGAGGTTCTTTTGTCTGTGTGCATAGTAATTTTTAATGTATTTAAGAGTGATAATGCGCACCTCGTCGTTATTAGCAAAGTGCGGTAAAGCACGCCTATATAGAACTCTTTAGAAGCAAAATTACAGAAAATTTCCGGCAATGGTTACCATTCCCTCGCTAGTGTTATCGCTCCATTTGGGAAGTTTTTTGGTCGTTTTTACGTTTTGTTTTTTTTTTGAAAATGATTTTGCTATACTTTATTACTAAAATAATAGCACTAAACTACAGGTAAAAATAGTTTTATACTCAAGACGGTCTTTTGGATACATAAAATAACCATTCTTATCCTAAAAGATGAAGTCAGTATTGCAATAATAATATAAATGGATTTTACTCAATTTTTTAAATTTCATAACCAGTTGATCGCAATTTGGGAAATTCTTATGGGACTGAGGCGTAAGTTTCCCGAAAACTTTATGGCGCATTAAGAGTTAATAAAACATGTGTGCAAAGTTGCAGAGCATCCATTTCTTATGCAATATTTTACAAAATATACTGCACTGAAATTCTTATCTGCTGCGCGGCATTGGTCAGATATCTGTACAGATTATAGGGAACATTGGTATGTACATCATTCAAGTTTCTAGGGAACATTGGTAAATACATCATTCAAGTTTATAGGAAGCATAGGTAAGTACACCATTCAAGTTTCTAGGGAACATTAGTAAGAACATCATTCAAGTTTCTAGGGAATATTACTAAGTACATCATTCAAGTTTCTAGGGAACATCATTCAATGTTAATTTACCATAATGCTGCGTAGACTCTCTCCTTCCAGCCTGTCATAGGTGGAGGCAAAAGTGTTTAAGATCTTGTCAAGGGAATCTCTCATCTTTTGGCCACCTGGAAACAAACAAATTTTGTTTTTATGGAGGAGAAGGATTCTCAACAATAATTTAGGACGCAATAATCTTCTGTATAAAAGGAGCATCTGTAACAGATAAGATAAGACCTTTTAAATCAACGTTTAAATGTGTATGTACCTGAATGTGACCAAAGTATGTCCATGACCTCGTTGTAGCTTGCGGGGGATGCATGCTTGCCAGGAAGTGCCTCTGTTGTTTTGTCTAAAAGTGTAAAAACATTACTCAGTATTTATATCCTTTCTCAATGGAAAATTTTGAACTTGTTTTATTACAGTTTTGTAGCTTGGGACTTCTAAATAAGCATCAAATTGTAGAAGGTTTATAATGAGATCCCTGGTCTGGGATCAGAACTGTCTTTATGATAAAGGGAGACAATCTAAGGTGAAGAGAAGCATGTACCACTGACAGTATACAAGAAAATATGATGAGGTTTGTTGTCATTTACATGTGGGGCATTGATTCGTGAATTAGGGATTTATCTAGTAGAAGAGATCACAATCAAATTGTAGCAGGCTCATAATGAGATCTCTTGTCTAGGGATGAGAACTATCCTTGTAATAAAGGGACACACCCAAGTGGGACATAGGTAAAGTGATTCATGATTCAGAGATTTCTCTAGTAGAAGAGATCACAATCAAATTGTATGTGGGTGACTCACAATATTAAAGATTAAAAACCGATGAGTTATTTTCCTGCAGATATCCAGGTGTTATTTGATAATTAGAGAAATTATTATCAAGATTTTCGGGTATTTCTACATACCGTTTTCTCTATTGAGCAGTCCTTCAATACAAAACACCCGATAGCTCCCTCCATTTTCCCCGTGGAAAGTCTCAGCAAACAATATTGGTACCTGCAAGGTTAAGAGAAGAAAGGTTTAAAATGTTAACTTGCTAAAAAAAAAGTAGCTTGGTGTTATATTTGAATAACGTAACTTATATTCACTGGATCTAACAACTACCTGTTCAACATGTGTTAAGATACTTACTTTTCGTGCTGTATCAAAGCCTTCTTTTGTTATTATATTTCCATCTAAAATTTGAACTCCCTGTAAATTAAATTAAAATTTAAATGACTAATTAATAATTATTATTTATCTTGATAAGAAATAACCCCCTTTTCAGACAATGACGGCCAATTGGGCAAGTGAAGTAGCGTTCACAAGTTTCATTGAGCCACCACTAACGAGCAGGGGATTGTGTGGCTAGCACAATAACCCGGGGCCATTGTGCTAGTCACACAATCCCTTGCCAGTGGCGTAGCCATGGAAGGTGGTTCTAATTTCAAAGTTCTCCGAGGCTTGAGGGGGGCCCCAAATTATTTACATTAAATAATACCCCATCGCCATGTATGTGTCCCCCCAAAAAAAAAGNCCCCGCCCCCAAAACCCCTACAAGTTCTAGCTATGCCACTGTTCCCTGCTCATTAGTGTGGTGGCTCAATGAAACTTGTGAACACTACTTCATTTGCCCCATAGGCCATCATGGTCTGAAAATGGGTTATTATTATTATTATTATTGACTATACAACTGACATACTGAAAGAAACTGTAAAAAACATCATCAGAGATCAATACCTTGAAAATTCCTGAATAAGAGTCTACACCGATGGCTCTTCAGAAAAAAACACACAAAAAAAGGAGGAGCCGGCATTCTTATAAAATGGCCTAATGGAGAACACCTTGAAAAAGCAACTGCCATAGGAAGCCTCTAAGATAGCACTAGAGCAGAAAGAAAAGCACTAGAGCAGAAAGAAAAGCACTAGAGCTTGCTGCAAAAATTCTAACAAGCCACTCCCACTCCAAAAACAGCCAGATTGTCATCCTCAATGATGCAAAAAAAGCGCTCCAGACTCTCCAAACCCAAAAAACTCGATCAATCAATCACTCATTATAGAACTATTGAATCTAAGTAAAATAACAAAAGAACTTATTCTCCAATGGATCCCAGGACACGTGGAACTTGAAGGAAATGACACAGCGGACTCCCTGGCAAAAAAAATGGAGGCAAACCAAACCAGACAGACCAATCCTTAAACCCAGAAGAAATAAAGGTGTTTCTCAAAAGCAGTGAAGTAGAAAGATGGTCAAGCCCAAAATAAACCACCCAAAAAGCTATGCATTCTTTAAACTCCCCTGCCAATCACAAAACATCATTTTCAGGCTAAGGACTGGCCACAACAAACTTAGGCAGCACATATTCTGCAAACTTTGAATAGGTGAAAGCGAAATGTGCCCATGCTGCAAAACTGCCCTCTGTGCCACCATACCCGACCATATGGCCCCAGGAAGCTACCCTTGACGACAAACTATATGGTGGACTGAACTAATTGACAGCCACAGCGCAGTTCATCACAGATATAGGGATTGTGGTATAAATCCTCCTTCAAAAGATTTTGAGAACGCAGAAAAAGAAGATTATTATTATTAATATTATTATTATTACTAGGGCTGCGGAAATTATTGATTAATTTCTCAATTAATTGGTAAAGTTTTTTATCGATTAAAATTATTTTAATCGATAAAATAGCAATTAAATTTAAAGAAAATGCTTTAAACAATGTTAGTGATTTATTAATAAATAATTTATTATTAAATAATTAACAATAGTTTGCTTTACTTACATACAAACTTCTCCATTGAAAAAAAAATTGTAAGTGTAAACTTTAAAATAAGCTGTTTTTATTAGGAAAATGATATAAAAATTAAACACTTTTTTTACTTAATTAACAATAACAACATTTAAATTCATTGACATTATGTTGATGCGGCACTAACAGCACATACAGAATCTGGTTTGCAACAA
>MUZC01004428.1:438245-472825 GCA_002072015.1 Radix auricularia | reverse complement strand
TATGTTACTGAATCATTACGAATAAATTTATGTTACTGAATCATTACAAAGAAATTTATGTTACTGAATCATTACGAATAAATTTATGTTACTGAATCATTACAAACAAATTTATGTTACTGAATCATTACGAATAAATTACTTTTAAAGGGCCCATAACGAAAGCATAACTGTTACCGACTTTGTTACTGACTTTGTTATTGACTTTGCCACTGACTTTGTTACTGATTTAGTTATTGACTTTGTTACTGACTTTGTCACTGACTTTGTCACTGACTTTGTTACTGACTTTGTCACTGACTTTGTCACTGACTTTGTTACTGACTTTGTCACTGACTTCATCACTGACTTTGTTACTGACTTTGTTACTGACCATGTCACTGACTTTGTCACTGACTTTGTCACTGACTTTGTCACTGACTTTGTCACTGACTTTGTCACTGACTTTGTCACTGACTTTGTTACTGACCATGTCACTGACTTTGTCACTGACTTTGTTACTGACTTTGTTACTGACTTTGTCACTGACTTTGTTACTGACTTTGTTACTGACTTAGTTATTGACTTTGTTACTGACATTGTTACTGACTTTGTTACTGACTTTGTCATTGTTTTCCTTCAGCTGTCCGTCTGGATGGTAGTGACGTCAGAGCCTACACCTATCGTTCTCTCACTGACAGCTTCGAGTGGACGTCAGGGGTGGGGCCTGAATTCGGACTCTTTGGAGTAAACTTCACTGACCCCTTCAGATCACGCACTCGCCGCGCCTCGGCTGAGACATTTACACGAATTGCCGAGAACAATGGAATCTTGAAAGATGATTTTTAAGTTATCTGTTTTTTCTATGAAATATTTTTTTCTTTTCAAATGTAAATTCTTAATTTTGTGTAAAAAAATAAATAAATAATTGAGAATTTAATTGTTCCCAATTGATCACAATATTAGTAACGTAAAAATAAAAATTTAACGCTAATGAAAGAAAAACATTAATTGTTTAAACTCATCTTTGCTCAAATGAAATTAAAATGTTGGCAGAAATTTTTCTGTGAAAACTTAACTTTACACTTGTAAAGATCAGTGTAGGTGTTTTCATTTTAAATTTCTGCGAAACATTTTATTTGTCTTTGCCATTAAAGTTTTATGAAACATTTTATTTGTCTTTGCCATTACAATTTATACATGAAATAAAAGTACAAAGAGAATCAACAGGCATTCGGTTGTTTTTATGAGTATTAGGAAAGTTTTCAGAAATAAATGTGTGTAAAAGGTTTTAGAAACGCTTTATAAATCAATTGTTACTCTCATCCATTTAAACAGCTTTATAAATTAAATGTTACTCTCATCCATTTAAACAGCTTTATAAATCAAATGTTTCTCTCAACCATTTAAACAGCTTTATAAATCAAGTGTTACTCGCATCCATTTAAACAGCTTTATAAATTAAATGTTACTATCATCCATTTTAACAGCTTTATAAATTAAATGTTACTCTCATCCATTTAAACAGCTTTATAAATTAAATGTTACTCTCATCCATTTAAACAGCTTTATAAAACAAATGTTTCTCTCATCCATTTAAACAGCTTTATAAATTAAATGTTACTCTCATCCATTTAAACAGCTTTATAAAACAAATGTTTCTCTCATCCATTTAAACAGCTTTATAAATTAAATGTTACTCTCATCCATTTAACAGCTTTATAAATTAATTGTTACTCTCATCCATTTAAACAGCTTTATAAATTAAATGTTACTGTCATCCAATTAAACAGCTTTATAAATAAAATGTTACTCTCACCCATTTAAAAAGATTTATAAATCAATAGTTACTCTCATCCATTTAAACAGATTTATAAATCAAGTGTTTCTCTCAACCATTTAAACAGCTTTATAAATCAAGTGTTACTCGCATCCATTTAAACAGCTTTATAAATTAAATGTTACTCTCATCCATTTAAACAGCTTTATAAATCAAATGTTACTTTCATCCATTTAAACAGCTTTATAAATTAAATGTTACTATCATCCATTTTAACAGCTTTATAAATTAAATGTTACTATCATCCATTTAAACAGCTTTATAAATTAAATGTTACTATCATCCATTTAAACAGCTTTATAAATTAAATGTTACTCTCATCCATTTAAACAGCTTTATAAATCAATAGTTACTCTCATCCATTTAAACAGCTTTATAAATTAAATGTTACTGTCATCCAATTAAACAGCTTTATAAATAAAATGTTACTCTCACCCATTTAAAAAGATTTATAAATCAATTGTTACTCTCACACATTTAAAAAGATTTATAAATCAATTGTTACTCTCACACATTTAAAAAGATTTATAAATCAATTGTTACTCTCATCCATTAAAACAGCTTTATAAATCAAGTGTTTCTCTCAACCATTTAAACAGCTTTATTAATCAAGTGTTTCTCTCATCCATTTAAACAGCTTTATAAATCAAGTGTTTCTCTCAACCATTTAAACAGCTTTATAAATCAAGTGTTTCTCTTAACCATTTAAACAGCTTTATAAATCAAGTGTTTCTCTCAACCATTTAAACAGCTTTATTAATCAAGTGTTACTCTCATCCATTTAACCCCACCTACCTACGTCATCTCATTTTCTCTTTCACGCTTTTTTCCTCCAATCATAGAAAAATTATGTTAAAAAAAGTTTTTTCCCCTCAAAATTCCTTGCCGTATTACAGTAGCCACCTGACCCAAACCATGCCCCCCAAAATTGCCCCTAACCATTTTTGCCCCTTTCAATTCCCTTCAACATTCGCCCTATCTGGTAAAACCGGCTTGAAAAAGTATATCTAACGTTTGTAAATTTTTCATTGTGTAATGGAACATAGAGTAGATGCTTCACAAATAAGATTTTAAACGCGTTTCAAAATCTTCAGGCATCATATTTCAGGCATGAGTGAACCTTAAACTTTGAAAAGATCATAAAGTAAATAAATTGTTTCTTTATTTGGAACTTCTCTTGTAAGGCCTTGGGGGATGAATACATATTTTCCAGGCAGTCCTTCTTTTGAATAAAGCTTTTCAAAATAGTTTTAAGAAGCATAAAACAATTCAAAGCAGATCTAGATCTAAAATCTTTCGGAAAAAATGATTTGCATTTCAAGAGTAGCTAATACAAAAAATCATGTTAAACCTGGTCCCTTTTTGGACTCAGGACGTATTTTCGTATTAGTCACTTCCAGGAGGTCTGACTGCCTCAACATGTCCCTAAAAATGTTCTCCATGTCACAACGATCATTTTGGTGAAAAATGGATTTTTGTGGTTATGTGGCACTTCCAGACGGTCGATCTGCCATTGGAAGTAGTCAGAAATGATAAGCAGAAAATTTTGAACATTTTAGTGAAATAAAATTTAAAAATTTTGTATTGAAAATGAGGTCATATGGCACTTCCAGGAGCTCTACTGCCACTACAAGAGGTCGGATCGAGTAACTGAGTGTTGATGCACAAATGGCAGGTCAGGACATACAAAAAAAATATATACATCATGGGTCTAGGACTTATGGATGCTGAGATCTAGGGTGATGACAGACGGACGGACGGACAAAATGGATACAATAGCGCATTTCTACTTCTCGAAAATGCGCTAAAAAGTTATAAAATAATTGGACAAGTTTTCACTATACACTTCAATCTTTATGTATTCCCACAGTGCGCACCTTAAAGCACTTGGCAATTTTAGCGCGTCTCACTTCCCATTCTAAAACAACACAGTAGGTGCTCAGACATTCTCCTAGCGTTCTCTCACTGTCTCGCCTTCAGTTCGGAGCGACAGACGTTGATTCTGCTCCACCAGCAGATAGAAAACGTTTATTGGCCGCAGAACTAGCAGTAGCAGACCCAACAACCATCGTCCACACTGCAAGTCCACTCGACCACCCCATGGTACCGAATGGTCAGCCGCCCAAAAAGATCGCGGCTCAGTATGTCCCAGTTCTCCGCTGTGTTTCAAGCTTTTACTTTTAGGGTTCGCATTGGTTGCCGAGATGATTCGCGGAATACAGCCCGTGTTGGAACTATTCTTTGAACTCTTTGAGCCTGATTAGATATTGGTCAGACATTCCACGTCAAAAAACAAAATCACTGATTAGATTGAGATAATGACTAGAAGAGATACCCTATAGAAATAGTGATCAATAAAACCTTAAAAAATAAAACCATGCAGCGATTATTATATATGAGTGTAATGTATCAAACTTAAAGGTGTTTTGCTAATTTAAAAAAAGAACACAAACTTATTTTGTATTTAAAAACAATATTTCTAAATGGGGATAAAAACTTTTAATATGTGTATAAGGAAGTTGAAGTTTGCGCTGGGTATAATTGCCTAAAGTTGAAGTTTGTACACGGCACTATTGCCTAAAGTTTAACGACTTATGTCCAAGTTCGTGTACAAACTGCGTACAAAATGGAGAGCTTGAGAGGAGAACTCACGTCTTTGTACAAAAAACAGTTCATGAAACTAGACGCGGCAGACTGCGCTGGTAAGGACACCACTCGGGTAAGCAGACGTATGGGAGTAGCTGCCCTTGAGTCTCTGGTTTCATGAAGGGATGTGCTAGTTGCTGCCCTTGAGTCTCTGGTTTCATGAGGGGGTGTGTTAGTTCCTGCGCTTGAGTCTCTGGTTTCATGAGGGGGGGGGTGGGAGAGGCTGCCCTTGAGTCTAAGATTTCAGTTTCATGTTGGGGAGTGTGAATGACTGCCGTTAAAGCTCTTGTTTAAGTCTCGTCTCTGTGACTGACCGCTCTTGTTTAAGTCTCGTCTCTGTGACTGACCGCTCTTGTTTAAGTCTCGTCTCTGTGACTGAACGCTCTTGTTTTATCTTGTCCTTTCATGCTTGCATGTGTGAGCCACGACCTTTGTAGTTTTTGGTGAGTAGCTTTAAACAATGCAATTAAAAAAATAATTTTTGGTTTGGGTCGGGGTGTGGGGGGTGGGGGAGGAAGCTAGTTGACTTTGAGAAACATGCGCATCACCATTTACTACTACCACTTACAGAGTGCTATTATTGGTAAAGTTCTCTCTGTATTAACCCATGTATCGAAGAGCAAGAAACTTTTACCAGCTTTGTCCGGTATTCATCAGTCATTGTATTGCTACATCCTTTAAATTATCCTCGGTTTTATGTATTGAAATAATATTTTTGTGGACGGTTCGGTTGAAATTCACGCTAAAATGTTGTCTTTCCTTAGCAAACAGAAACCCTGAACTTTACATCCTATAAATAGCCAATACTTTTAAATGTTTCTAGCTTTGACGTATGTAGTTGCTTGTCCAAGCGATATGGTTAGGGCTAAAGTTAATGTTTATCGATGATCGCAAGCGTTAAGGACTAGAGATTTTCTTTCTAATCTTCCTAATTTCCCAAATAATTTCTTCCTTAAGATGCGCATACAACTGCTGGAGGCTTACGTCAAGGACCTGAACGAACAGAACGATATGTTGGTACAGATGGTGGAGGAGGTCACACAGGCAAAGGTCGGAGGTCAACTTTATCGTGACGTCAACAGATGATAACACATGAGAATAGCACGCGGTGCACATATAACGCATAGCACATATACCATAGAGCACGTATAGCGTAGAGCACATATAACATAGAGCACATATACCATAGAGCACGTATAACGTAGAGCACATATAACGTAGAGCACGTATAGCGTAGCGCACATATAGCGTAGATCACATGTAACATAGATCACATATAACGTAGATCACATATAACGTAGATCACATATAACGTAGAGCACATATAACGTAGAGCACATATAACGTAGAGCACATATAACGTAGAGCACATTTAACGTAAGGCACATATCACGTAGGGTACATATTACGTAGGGCACCTGCCATGGTGTAACAATTTTGTGCATGTCCATGTTGCTATATTTTAATCCTTGAATACCAACTCATCACCCAGCTTCAAGTTTGATGTGTATGAATAGAATGATAAATTTGTGATCTTTCTTTTCCCAAACCGAATTCTCGAGTTAAACCGTGTTATGGCAGTGGACTTCGTATACTAAATCAAATTTTAAAAATCATAACTAAAGAAATTAAAACCGGATCTTAAAGATTAAAATAAAACTTTTGATTTAAATTTAACGTAATTGGAGGATAGTTATTTTTGTAAAAGCAGAGGCGTAACAACGACTTGGCACCGGGGCAGCTGCCAATGGCGCCGATGGCTCATCCTTCAATTTATTCAAGTTTAGTATTCTCCTACCTGTTCGATTCTTTAATATCCGTGTATCAAGGGGGCCAAAAAGAAATTAGCCGAGGGCGCGGAATACAAAGTTACGCTTCCGTATAGAAGGCAAATTTATGAGCAGGAAAAAAAAATACATGTTGTTTTTTTATTAAAATATAGTTTTAAAATTTCATTAATAAAAAAAATAAATAAATAGCCTACATACGCTTTTATTATTGTTTTTAATAAATAGCCAAGTTAGAATGACATTCCCCAATACAAATATTTTACAACTTGACCAATAGCTCTAACAATCTAATCCTCTTTGTATACTTACAGGAAGATTTGTGTTTTCGTGAGCGGCAGAAAATTCAACAAATTCAGAAACTCAAGGACACCCTCGCTTGTGCTCAGGAAGATTTAGACAACGAGCGCGAGAACAACGCCACCTTCAATCGGGAGTTGACGGCCTTGAAAAATGAGAACAACCGCCTACAAAGACAGTACGAAGAGGCTCAGAACGAGGTAATGACCTTGACCGTCGATTTGAAGCATTAAATGGTTGTTCCACCAAGATGGGTAAACATGTTATATGTGAAATGTTTGAAGTTTGTATTGGTCTTAAATTGACGTCATCAAGCTTTTCTCTGTATGAAGTCAACGAGTTTGTCTGTCTGACGTCATCAAGTTTGTCTGACGTCATCAAGTTTGTCTCGGTCCAAGGACACCAAGTTTTTTGTCTCTGTCTGACGTCACCAAAATTTTCTCTGTCTGACGTCACCAAAGTTTGTCTAGGTGTGACGTCACCAAGTCTGTTGTCCTGTGTCCCCAGGTTCAGATGCTCAACGACACGGTGACGGAGCAGCAGACGACCATCAACAAGTCCCACCAAAAGGCCCGGGCCCTGGAAGAAGATATCAAAGCGTGTACAGCAGATGTCCAACAACTGGAGCAAATGTAAGATGGCATCACTTAGATTTGGGGGGAGAGGGGGGCTTGCCCTTCGGCTACACACAGCGGCGTAGCGTGGGTATGTGTCGCCCGGTGCAAAACCAAAATTTGCCGCCCACCCCCTCTGCCGAAAAACATGTTAACGTTTTAAAGTAAAGATAATTTTTATTAGAAAGTAATAATGACACTGTAATAGAGATAAAAAGAAAAGCTATATTTATTTAATAAAATTAATATTTTCTGTTTTTCCTGTATCAATGTTTTCCGCCTTGCCATCCTCAATAGCCAACATTGAAATAGCAATGGATCAAAAGTTTTGGAGTAATCAGTATTGCTTGTAATTAATTTTTCATTAACTTAATTTTAGAGAAGCTATTTTAAGAACTTGCATTACTAAAGAATTTTGTAAGCAATGTTCAAATTAATTATGTTATTATAGGCAAGATCTCTTAGAGCCTTAATATCTTAATAAACTTGTATAAATAAAGTGGTCTTTAATTCATTTATTTTTTTTACCCGTGGGGTAAAATAGTCTTTGTTTGACAATGTCATTTGAATACTCTAATTTAAAGGCAACAGATGTAGGAAAATTGTATACATTTTCTAAATTCTACATACCTGCCAAAATCTCACATGAATTGCTACAGTAATCTCATTTCATGAATAATAGAACTTGCTCCTCAACGGTTTTTCTAAATAACATGGATACATATTTGGATCAGCAAAAATGTGATGTCTGGTACTTTAACTTGAAGATTTGATTTAAAAGACGGGGTCTCCATATAACATAAAGTATCCCATTAACTTCTCTGTGAGCATCTTCTGCTTAGCAGTCTTCTAGCACTATACATTTATAAATTATTTCGTGCATCTTTAACATTGATACAAAAATAAAAAGATGTTATTGTAACCAGCAAAGTTCCTGCGTCTGTTGGTCCGATGAGCTTTTTCTTTCTGCCTCTGTCAGCTTTTCTATAGCTGACAAAATAATCTCAAAATGGCTCTATGGTGTATTCACTATTTTGTATTCTGAAACCTTTCTTGTAAAGTAATTAGATATTCCAAACTATTATGGGAATGAATAAGAATGCGTAACAACATTCAAGTGTACTAAAATAGATAATTCGTTTCAGTTGGAGTATCATTTAAATAGATTTGATTTAATGAATTATTTTAGCAAGATTTAAAAGAGAGATCTTATGTTATTGCGTATTTCTTAAACACCTGTATACTTTCCAGTCATAAAGAATAAGTATTAACACTTGCAGATCCCCTGCAATCCATTATTTTAAGATCGTCATTTATTAAAAATAAATTCAAAAATGTAAGCAGATTCACTCTTACTTCAATGAAATATTTTAAAGATTCTACAATGTCTACTTCTTAATTTTCAATCGATCATTACATATCCCATAACAGGACATGTTTGGTGATTATGAGAAATATATGACGAGCTATCGAATACAATAGAAAAATATTGGGTATCGTGTTCCTGAAAAAGGATTATTTTTCGCGATTAATATCTCTTAAAATTGTTATGGGCTCAGTTTGAATTTTAGATGACATCTTTTAAAACCTCTTTTTATACAAAGTTCTTTTGGGAGTGCTCGATCGTACTTGGCAAGCACATGCATTGGTTCCGGAATATTGCCTTTATTTGCAATAGTATTGTTCATTCTGTGACCTAGAAACACAGTTACTTTTGCCAGGAATTAATAATGTCAAAAATTTTAACAAAAACTTTCTGCCACTTTCTTTGGTTTCTTCCTTTCACAACTTATTGGTGTTCTTTGTCAATTCTTTTTATCCGATTTCTGTTGCTTTCCATTTAAAAAAAAAAAAGCTTTGGACATGTTGAGCACTTGTTCAAGCGTAACTACGTTTGGATATATGGGCGCAAAATTTTAAATTCATTAAATAAAAAGTTTTTTTCATTATTTTTGGTTGATGCTTGAAATCAAAGGACATTAAAATGAACATTACATATTTGGTAGAATAAACCATGCAAGTACGCAAACAAATTTTTCCGGTATTTTATTTAAATTAAAATCAAGTTTGAATCAATTATATATACCAGAACCATATTGTCATATTAGTACACTAATTGAACCCCTTTGTTTTCCATTTCACAAACATTAGTATCAGTAGACTTTAGATTCATAAGGGAGTTTGAAGTTATGGGTATCTGAAATGTTCACGTATATAATATAGTTTCTTTATTTCTTTGAAAGTTTAAATCTTTGCTATATTTTAATTTAATAGACTTTATTTTAAAACTTTGCATTTTTGAAGCTAATTAACTAGGAATTAGCCGCCACCCTCCTTACACACAATGTGCCACCCATGCTCTTTCCATTGTTTCATATTTCATGTACGAAAGGTTTTGATATTACAACACAAGCGACTGTCAAATTTTAAGAATCATTTTAACTGCCACTACTTCAGTGTTACATTATCATACTTCTTAAGTACTTTTGAGGGCAGTAGCATTAGTATCAGAAGAATTTATATCCAATAAGAAGTTTGAAGTTTTGACGTTTGAAAGGTTCACATGCCTTAGGATACATCATTTATTTCTGTTATTAATTTCTTATTTATTTTCTTTTATTTCAATTCAATTCTTGTAGAACACACTTCTCCAGTGTTGGAGTGTGTTGTATACAAACTTCTCTAGTGTCGGAGTGTTTTGTATACACACTTCTCTAGTGTCGGAGTGTGTTGTATACATATTTTTGTAGTGTTTGAGTATGCTGTATACACACTTCTCTAGTGTTAGAGTTTGCTGTATACACACTTCTCTAGTGTCGGAGTGTGTTGTATACACACTTCTCTAGTGTCGGAGTGTGCTGTATACACACTTCTCGAGTGTCGGAGTGTGTTGTATACACACTTCTCTAGTGTTAGAGTGTGTTGTATACACACTTCTCTAGTGTTAGAGTGTGTTGTATACACACTTCTCTAGTTTCGGTGTGTGTTGTATAGACACTTCTCTAGTGTCGGAGTGTGATGTATAAACAAGTAAGGCTGCCTATAAATAGTTGTAGATAATTCGCTACACTCAAAGGCATAAATAAAAAAATATAAACATGCTTCTATTATCTATACCTTCTTCTGGCAAGGCAGACCGAAAGACGAACCTAGACAGCATGGTGTGGGTTTCGCTGTTAAAAACACTCTTCTACCATCCATTGAACCACCGTCATCAGGCACGGAGAGGATCCTCACTCTAAGACTCAGAACAACTGCGGGCCCAGCAAACATTCTTAGTGTGTATGCCCCAACACTCTATTCAACTCCGGAAGAGAAGGACCAGTTCTATGGAGCGTTAGACCAGGCAATAGCCGGCATCCACAAAGACGAGGCAATCTATCTCCTAGGAGATTTCAATGCTAGAGTGGGGAGCGACCACGAAGCCTGGCCCACCTGCCTTGGACTATTTGGAAGAGGAAAGTTAAATGAAAATGGACAAAGGCTTCTGGAATTGTGCTGCTCACGAGGCTTGTGTGTGACCAACACTTTCTTCAAGTGCAAGGATATACATCAAGTATCTTGGAGACACCCTCGATCCCACCAATGGCACCAGCTGGACCTCATTATCACCAGGCGTGCACAACTAGCTAGCGTCCTACTCACTCGCAGCTATCACAGTGCCGACTGTGACACGGATCATTACCTTGTCGCCAGCAAAGTACGAATAATGAGGAAAAACTCGTACCACACAAAGAAAAAGGGAAGTCCACGCATCAATACCTCCTGCATGAAAGACCCTGCGATAGCGCAGCTGTTCAAAGACAAGGTGAAGGAAAGTCTCTCAAAGATGTCCCCATGCGTCACCATTGACTCCAAATGGACGCAACTGAGAGACACAATCTATACATCCGCAATACAAGCCTTTGGCAAAAAATCTCACAAAAACACGGACTGGTTTGATGAACATTGGGACGAGATGAAACCCGTCACTGAAGCAAAAAGGAAAGCTCTTATGGCTTACAAGGAAAAGCCTACACCTGACAATTTGCATGCTTTAAAAACAGCTAAGTCACTTGCCCAAAAGGTTGCACGTAAATGTGTCAATACCTACTGGCTTAAGCTCTGTTCCAGTATACAATCAGCTGCAGACATGGGCAATGCAAAAGTCATGTACGAAAACATCAAAAAGGCAACGGGCCCCTTGACGTCAAAAGCTGCTCCCCTAAAGTCCAAAAATGGAGAAATTATTCAAGACCAGGCAGCACAGCTAAAACGGTGGGTTGAGCATTATCTGGAATTGTATTCAACAGTTACCACAGTCTCCAGCACCGCTCTAGATGACATCCCAGATATGCCACTCATGGAAGAACTTGATGTCGTGCCCACACAGGAAGAGCTGAGCAAAGCAATTGACAGTCTAGCTTGTGGAAAAGCGCCTGGGAATGATGGAATACCACCAGAGGTTCTAAAGAGTGGCAAGACAGCTTTACTCCAACCATTGCACGAGATTCTGTCCCTCTGCTGGGAACAGGGCTACATCCCCCAAGACCTAAAGGATGCAAATATAGTGACACTATATAAAAACAAAGGTGATAGGAGTGATTGCAATAATTATCGCGGCATTTCACTCCTTAGTATTGTAGGAAAGACCTTTGCCCGCGTTATACTAAAACGTTTACAAAGCCTAGCATCCCGCGTCTATCCAGAATCTCAGTGTGGTTTCCGGTCCGGTCGGTCTACCATAGACATGGTGTTCTCCATACGACAGCTCCAGGAAAAATGCAGAGAGCAGCAGATGCCACTATACATTGCATTTGTGGACCTTACAAAAGCCTTCGACTTAGTCAGTCGCAACGGGCTATTCCAAATACTGGCAAAAATTGGATGTCCCCCTCACCTACTTGCCATCATCAGACAGTTCCATGAAAATATGCTTGGCACAGTACAGTTCGATGGAGCTAAGTCAGAGGCCTTCCCTGTCAGCAGCGGAGTTAAACAAGGTTGTGTACTCGCACCAACACTCTTCGCAATATTCTTCTCTGTACTTCTTCGATACGCATTCAAGGATAGCAGTGAGGGAATCTGGTTACATACCAGAGCTGATGGAGGACTTTTCAACACTGCCCGCCTCCGAGCCAAGACCAAAACGACGGATGTCCTAATTCGAGAGCTACTATTTGCGGATGATGCGGCACTAACAGCACATACAGAATCTGGTTTGCAACAACTCGTGTCAAGCTTCTCCAATGCCTGCAAAGAATTTGGTCTGCAAATCAGCTTGAAAAAGACAAACATCATGGCCCAAGACACTCGACCTCCTCCTACCATAAATATCGATAATGAAAACTTGGAGGTTGTGGACAGCTTCACCTACTTGGGATCCAAGGTCTCCAATACACTGTCCATTGAAGAAGAAATAAACAGCAGAATTGGCAAGGCAGCCGCAACAATGGCTAAACTAAATAAGCGGGTCTGGCAAAACACCAAGCTAACGGAGAAAACCAAACTGTGCGTCTATCGAGCCTGTGTCATCAGTACACTACTATATGGGAGCGAGACATGGACCACTTATACATCACAAGAGCGTAAGCTTAACAGCTTCCATTTGAGATGCTTGCGCCACATCCTTGGTATTAAATGGCAAGAAAAAGTGCCTAATAGTGAGGTACTAACGCGTGCCAATACCCAAAGCATGTTCTCAATTCTTAGTGAAAGACGCCTGAGGTGGCTAGGACATGTCAAAAGAATGAGCCCCGGCCGCATCCCGAAGGATCTCCTATATGGTGAACTTGCTTCAGGAAAGAGGAAAACAGGTCGCCCACGCTTGCGATTTAAAGATGTCTGTCAAAGGGACATGAAAGCAGCCAAAATACATACAAGTGACTGGGAGTGTAAGGCAGAAGACCGATCTACGTGGCGCACAGTTGTCAAAGAGGGCGTCATAGTAGCCGAGGAGCGAAGAATGGAGGAGGCTGCAGACAGAAGAGCTAGGAGAAAGGCCAAAACATTTGGAAGCACAGAACTCGTGTGTAAAAACTGTGGCAAAGACTGTCACTCAAGGATAGGACTGCACAGTCACTCGAGGAAATGCAACCCAACCCAACGGTGATGCACCATCGTCTCGCGAGACGGAAGGATGCCGGATTATCTATAACATTCTGATTTTAAAGTATATTTGAAATAAAGAACGCCAGCCTATATATATATATATATATATATATATATAAACTCTTGAAGTAAATTTAGTATTTACTTTAAAAAAACAAAAGATGTAAATAAATAAGCTTTACGATTTCTAAAATATCATTATTTCCTTGCTAACATTTAAACAATATTTCTATACGTATAACAAAAGCGAACAAAATAACAAGATACGAAATAATCTACGACTTTTATAGACAATAAGAATCATGTGGAGTTATCAAGGGTTCTATGTCTAGGCGTCCCTGATTCCACCCAGCTCCTAATGGGTATCTGGGCCAAGTGTGTCCCTGAGTCCACCCAGCTCCTAATGGGTACTTGGTCCAATGGCGTCCCTGAGTCCGCCTAGCTCCTAATGGGTATCTGGGCCAAGTGTGTCCCTGAGTCCACCCAGCTCCTAATGGGTACTTGGTCCAATGGCGTCCCTGAGTCCGCCAAGGTCCTACTGGGTACCTGGGCCAAGTGTGTCCCTGAGTCCACCCAGCTCCTAATGGGTACTTGGTCCAATGGCGTCCCTGAGTCCGCCTAGCTCCTACTGGGTACCTGGGCCAAGTGTGTCCCTGAGTCCACCCAGCTCCTACTGGGTACCTGGGCCAAGTGTCCCTGAGTCCGCGCAACTCCAAATGGGTACTTGGTCCAATGGCGTCCCTGAGTTCACCTAGCTCCTACTGGGTACCTGGGCCAAGTGTGTCCTGAGTCCACCCAGCTCCTAATGGGTACCTGGGCCAAGTGTGTCCCTGAGTCCACCCAGCTCCTACTGGGTACCTGGGCCAAGTGTCCCTGAGTCCGCCCAACTCCAAATGGGTACTTGGTCCAATGGCGTCCCTGAGTCCACCCAGCTCTGAATGGGTACCTTCACCAAGGGTGTCCCTGAGTCCACCCAGCTCTGAATGGGTACCTTGACCAAGGGTTACCTGAGTCCACCCAGCTTCTAATGGGTACCTGGGCCAAGTGTGTCCCTGAGTCCGCCCAGCTCTGAATGTGTACCTAACACTAGCTGGGTAAATAAAGGTGGCTTGGTAACACGTGGAACCCTCATAGCTGACCGGAATGGTCTGTGGACGCAATAATCTTCTGTATAAAAGGAGGGTCTGTATTGATAACACATATTGTATTGTAACGTTATTGATTATTCATTTTGATTGGTGCTCGCATATTTTAAACACCTTGTATCGTGACACTCACACAGTTCTCCATAGAGGATTTAAGAAAAAACAAAAACAAAACAAAAAAATAATAAAAAATTTGAATGAAGGATTTCTAAATTTTATTCCAAAAGTGTTTGTAACGGTCAAGTCACGTGACCCGTCGTACGTAGGTGATTTTGATTTCAACCTCACCAGGCAAGTAAAAAAAAAACACCTCAGATCAACTGTAAAGTGTTTGGTTACTTCTGTTTGATGTTCTCAGGCTTGACTCTACCAAGGAGGAATTGGACAGTGCCCGGTGCAACATTCGAGAGCTGGAGGGAACAATAGAGGCGTTAAAGGAGGACTTGTCGAGGGCAGATGAAAAGGTAAAGGAAGATTTAGCTAGGTTATATGATCCTTTAAATTACCCACAAAACTTATTGCCCACCTAACTTAGTGCCTGTGGTAAAGAAATGTTTCTGAATGTCTTACTCGTGACCACAAAAATTCAATTTGTGACGTCGTAACTAACTATAACTTTAACACTGCTATCGATATTTGCTCGTATGGCTTGCTGGTAATTGCATGACTGTTTTCAGAACGAGAACTTGGAGCGGACTAACCAGAAGATGTTACGAGATATCGATTGTCTGAATGAAGCACTGGATCAGAAGCAAAACGATTGCATCAAGTACGAGAAACTGTTGACCAATATCTCATAGTGACTTATTTTACTTTTTTTTAGTGAATCCAGTAGGCTTTTATGTTCGCTAATATGTGTTTTTAGGGATGATAACGCTTATTTAAAATTTAATCGTTAAAGTTTGAAAACTTAACGATTAATTCATCTTTAATTTTGATTAAAGTCAAAAATTAAAATTTATGATGTCATAAGTAGCACTTATAAGACGTTCGTGTCAAAAATCTAAATAACACTGGAATGTCTCCTTTCTATGTCATCTTTTAACCAACTACGCAAAAAGAAAAGTGTGTTGACATTTGGTTAGTGTGATGAGCTGGTCTAATTGACAATATAACCAGGCCGAGCTGAACAATCATTCACATAAAAGTGAGGCATCTGGTAATGCACAAAACGGCCTTGGCAAGAAATGACGTGTTTGTATATCGATGTTCATTAAGTTTCTACTATTGTAGAAAGTTAATTTATTCAGGAACTTTCATCTCCATTTTGTAACGCAGTAATTCATCATAAGAGCTATCGTCATTTTCTGTCAGACTCCATAAATGCCTAACGCTTTTCATTTGGTTTGATAAGTAGGCGAAGTGTTATGACTATAGTAGGAAAACTTTATCAACATTTTGAACATTCCCGTCAGACAATAGTTTAAAACCATAATGTTCGTGTAATCGTTAGGAAATGTAGTATTTATCTGCGGATATTTATTATTATTATATTTTTGTTAGTTTTTGACTTCCCATAATTTGTAAGTGATAAATCGATTAATCGTTAAAATAATTTAATCGTTTATTTTTTTAACGATTATCGAGAAATTAATCGTTAATTTCCGAAGCCTTAGTATTTTAAAAATACTTTTAGTTTTTTAGAATAATTTTATGTTTATTATTAATTTTATTTTATGTGCGTCTTCAAAATTTTATACGAAGTATTTATCATGGATTTACAAAGTAGATAGACATTCAGTTAAATGGCGCCTTTCTATCAGATATAGGCTTTGAATATAGTTGACAGCTAAAATAACAGAATAGAATTCTTTAAGTATGACATCACAGCCAGCAAACTGCGAAGAAAACGTATAGAGCACGATGTTTTTCGTGAAAATCTGTGCAAAAATACTTAGATTAGTTTTAGTTATTATTTTTTTTTTTTTTTAAATCTGAAAGTAATTATGATGAAACCTGAAACAGTTGGCTGTCGAGTTATAAATACATTGAACACTGCAAAAAATCCATTTCTTAGCAATTAGCGCCCCCCCCCCACACACACACACCTGTCCCCCAAAATGAGAAAGAAAAGAAAAGTTGGTAAAATGTTTTTACTAAATTTTTATTTTATAAAATTTCTTTGTTGACTTACCTGATAAAATTTCTTAAACGTGTTGCACGGCGTAGGCTCCCCCTCCACATAGATGTAACGCCCATGGCGTTATGTGATAGTTCCTGATGCTTTGACTTGTCTAACCAAATAACACGTCATACTTTTCTCCCCCCCCCCCCCCCATTTTATCCAAACTGAACATGAAGCCTCGAGAACCAAATAGGAGACCTCAACCAAGAGCTGAAGATCATGGAGAAGAAGCTCTGCAACGCTCTTGAGGAGAACGAGGCTCTGAGGTGCAAGAACTGCCTGTACTCCGAGAAGATCAGCTGTGCTGAAGAAAATGTGGGTGGTACTCTAAAGTATTCATGCTGCTGTGTTTGTAGCCATGTGAGTCATCTCTTCATGATATACCAATATTTGGTACGGAGTCTCGGCCGGAAACGGCATTCCATTTTCTATGGAATTTCTGTGCTCTTTCTTCCTGACTTCCTCATGGGAGCATGTCCCAGTGCTCTTGCTCCATGGCTATTTCATGGGCGGCACCTCCCAGTGCTCTTGCTTCCTGGCTTCCTCATGGGCGGCACCTCCCAGCATCTGGTCAAGCAGGATGGTCTTTTTGAGCAGAGTGGTCTAAAAAAAATTCTGCTGTTAGTTTTTGAATTTATGGAAAATAATTGACATTTTTTGGTATTCCCTAAACTTCCGAAATTCAAATTTTATTATTATAATTTAAAGCATTTCCAGTAAAAAAAACTTTAGACTAGTTCTTTTTTGCTATTTGGGAAACGCAAAATGTCAAAAGAGCATGAACCCTGCTATTAGTAATATCATTTCCTGGAAGGGTTGTCCGTTTATGATTCAATGATTTTCTCATTTCAAAATCATTTATTCTAACAGCGGTTCACACTCTTGTGAATATCTTAAGATTTCTACTGGTGATGTTTCAAATCATTTTGTCTTTGCTTGTAAACTGTTTCTTCCTTTTTTTTTTTTTTTNTTGGGGGGGGGGGGGGCAAATCTGAAGATGGTACCTGTGTACAATTCTGAGAGGCTTCTCAAACTGAAGTCAATGTACATGAAAATAAATTCGTCCAAAAGTGCAAAATGTTTGATAAAGTATATTTTAGCTATTGTCTAGGCTATAAACATACGTTTTCTGTTTTACTGTTGAGACTTGTTCAGTGTTTCATTGTAAGGCTTGAACCAATCAAAACCGCTATAAAAGCCCACGTGACTTGTCATTTAAACAGATTGAGAATCTAGAATGCGAGAAAAGAGAATTAGAGACGTTGCTACAGAGGTACCAGGAGACGCACTCTTGGACAAACGCAGAGGTGAGAGAAACCAACCGTTGGCGTCATGTGTGTGTGCGTGCGTATATGCATGCATGCATGTGTGTGTGAGTGAGTGAGAGAGAGGTGTGCTTGGAAGAGTGGATTTGGTAGCGTCACAGTGAAGTTAAAAATATTTTGTGTTATTAAATAAATAATTATCAAATAACCACCTGTTCCCGTGAACCCTATATTTAAAGCTCATGACTATGTTATATGTTTAAAAAAGTGTCAACAATTAAGAACACATGAAAATTGTCATTTTATCCTGTTATGAGATAATGTTTAGAAATATTTTGGTTGATTTTTTCTAATGAAATATGTGAAGGGGGGGAAGGGGATGGCGGAGAGGCAGATAAGGATAAAGCGAAAAAGAAAATACTCACAAAGTATGCAGTCCAGTTAATGGTAATTTGTGTGTTTTATAATGTACCTTTTCAAGGAGCTGAACTATGCCTAGACTCACATTTCAACCTTGTCAAGGGGCTGAACTATGCCTAGACTCACATTTCAACCTTGTCAAAGGGCTAAACTATGCCTAGACTTACATTTCAACCTTGTCAAGGGGCTGAACTATGCCTAGACTCACATTTCAATCTTGTCAAGGGACTGAAATATGCCTAGACTCCCATTTAAACCTTGTCAAGGGACTGAAATATGCCTAGACTCACATTTAAACTTAATTATAAAATCTGCTTCCCCCAGATACGCAGACTGTCATTGTAAAATTACATGCACTTGAAGTGGTCTTGACTTGAATAGACAAAATAATATGTCACACTTTATCAATATTTACAGTTTTAAATAAATTTTCTAATCGATTGTCACAATTGTTTTTCCATAAGATGCGATATTAAAAATAAAAATAAAGACATGCATAAATATTAATTGTTACAACTTCCTTTATTAACGATTAGCCAGTGGCGTCACTAGGGGTGCAATGGGGGCGGGGCACCCCGGGTGACACCATCAGGGGGATGACGCCAAAATATAAAATTATGTATATTCCTGTTATTTAGCACTGGGAAAACTCGGTGGAGTTCTATGGCTTACCATGAGCTACCGCCCCGGGTGATACCATGAGCTACCGCCCCTGGTGACACAATGAGCTACCGCCCGGATGACGCCATTTGCTACCGCACCGGGTGACGCCATGAGCTACCGCCCCGGGTGACACCAACCCTAGTGACGCCCCTGCGATTAGCTAATTAGGTTTTAAATGTTTATGGCGAATAAAATAAAAAGTAGCATATAATTTAAAAAAAAACAACATAAAGTCAGTAAAAATGAGTCTTGTGTTTCCACACAGTACAATCGCCTTGAAGACGACCTCGCCTGCGCCTCATCTAAGCTGAAAGACTGCATGGCGGCACTGGATGAGAAATGTCAACACGTCAACGATTTAAACAACGAGTTGTGTTGTGTCAGGGAGGATCTCGCAGAGATGGAGGAGAAGCAGAGGTTCACTATCAGTGAAGTAGGTCCGAGGGAAAGTTGGATTTTTGTTGTTGCTGTTGTTGAATATATAAATATTAGGGCTGCGGAAATTACCGATTAATTTCTCGATTAATCGGTAAAACATTTTATCGATTAAAATTATTTTAATCGATAATATAGTGATTAAAAGTAAAAAAAGTTTTTTTTGTTTTTTTAAATTTTCGATTCATTAATAAATAATTAATAAATCTTTGTTTTTTTACGTACAAACTACTCCATTTAAAAAACGGACTCTAAAAGTGTAAACTTTAAATTAACCTGTTTTATAAGGACAATGATATTTTTAAAAACAGCATTGTTTTTAATTAATTAACAATAACAAAATTTAATTTCATTGACATTATTTTGAACTGCTTGTATTTAAATATATCTGCTAACAATAGTATATTTTTAAATTAAATTTCATTAAATACTTAAGTTATGGGCATTTTTTTAAATGTCTTAAGAGGGCACAAAACGTGAAGGAAAACAATTGGAAAAGGTGATTGTGAGGTCTTAGGAAAAACAACAACTTTTGAACCACTTGGGATAAAAAGATGATTTTTATGTTTTTGTTAATCATCAAACAATTTCTATACAGCTGTATTACTTTTATATTTGTAAAATTAATTTGAAATTTTCATCATAGTGCCTAAACTTTAATGCGTTATTTAACTAACTTTTATTGCTAACTATGTTTTAAAAATAACTCAATTAAAAAAAAAAAACAATTCCCTGTTTTTATTACATCCCTTGAAATTTTCAGTTTAATGACGTCATACATCTTTATTTTTAGCTTTAAGAAAATTATCGATTAATTAATCGGTAATTGTTCAAAAGTTAACGATTAAAGTAAATTTAATCGATAACAGCCCTAATAAATATATATAGGGAGTAATCATACATGTGGGACTCATCATTGGCCATTGGAAAGTTTCCTCAGAGCTGGCGTCCAATGCGTTCCTAGCGGTACCTTTTGCTAATCCGTACTGGCGCTCCTGGCCCTATACCGGCACCGCTTAGTGGCGTTGCTAGTTATCTCAGGGGGGCTTTCAATGACTCAAACATTTCTACTCATTTTAAAATAAAAGTTACTTTTTGATATTTGAAAAAGTGAAGACGAATGCACGGATACATGTAAGAGCCGTGTACTTCTAGTGAAAACTTTTGTTGAATACTGTGAGAGGATATGCCTGGATATCTCTGCCAGTGGTTTTTGAATAAGAAACTTTTGTTTTAGAGAAAACAAAAGCCAAAAGGTGACATGTGCTGGCCGAGCATTAGTGTCCAGCTGGTCAGGTGACATGTGCTAGTCGAGCATTAGTGTCCAGTGTCCAGCTGGTCAGGTGACATGTGCTGGCCGCGCATTAGTGTCCAGTGTCCAGCTGGTCAGGTGACATGTGCTGGCCGAGCATAAGTGTCCAGCTGGTCAGGTGACATGTGCTGGCCGAGCATTAGTGTCCAGCTGGTCAGGTGACATGTGCTGGCCGCGCATTAGTATCCAGTGTCCAGCTGATCAGGTGACATGTGCTGGCCGCGCATTAGTGTCCAGCTGGTCAGGTGACATGTGCTGGCCGAGCATTAGTGTCCAGTGTCCAGCTGGTCAGGTGACATGTGCTGGCCGCGCATTAGTGTCCAGCTGGTCAGAATGTATTGCCTAATTGATGAATTGAGTGTATTTAAAGATTATCTGTCTATCGAGCTAGGTACATGAAATAACGTCTTCTCTCAATAAACATTGAAACATCTCCAATCCAGGTTAGGTTTGTAATACGTTACACACTTAAACTGTGGAGCTGTTGTTGTTTTTTGTTTTTGTGTGTGTTTTTTTTATACATTACTATAACATTTTATTACTGAAGACTTTCAAGTTCTTTTTTTTTCTTTCTTATGTGCAAAACCAAAGTCCAATCGAAATTGCCCCAAAAGAAAATGGGGCGCTAACACAAAAATTTGCATTACGAAGCTTGGGTCATCGCCCTACCCCCTCACAATTACATTTACACCCCCACCACGGGGGGCCTGTTTTGAACATTCCAGAACAACTCCCTGAAGAAAAAGGTGAGTGACATGGAGCAGGACATGTGCGCCATGAAGGAGGAAGGCGATCGTCTGAAGGATGACCTCCGAAAGTGCAGCGCCGAGTTACAGAACATGGACAGAACCATGGCCACTTTGGAGAACGAGCTGAAGGCACGCAACAGCATGCTGGTCAACAAAGAAAACGAGGTATTATCGATAGATTGATCAGAACTTGTCAGCTAGACAACTACTAAACAAATGCTAGCATGCATACCCCATACACGTTTATTTATTTGTTTGCTATGAGTTGATTATCGCTTATTGTTGAATCAGTTACCGATTTAGACATTAATTTATTTTTTTTAAATTCCTTTATTTGAGCATATTAAAATGCAATCTAACTTAATATTCAAATAACTTTGAAATTTAAATTTCTGATAAAATTAAATATTTTACAGATCTTTTTGTAAGAAATTTAATTAGCCGTTATACATGCGTTTACAATTATATTTATCTAGAAGTTTACGGCAGCAAAAAACTTTCCTTCAAAATTTAAATTACCTGAACTTTTTTTGTTTTCATATTGGTAACGGCTGATTACTAATCAGTTGGTGGACCCAGTGTCTTTTGGCCATCAGTGCTACTTCTGTGTTTGTTTCTATATTTGATTATATATATGTCATTTTCTTCATCATGTAGCAAGTGTGCCCCCCCTTCCCCTGGTAAGTTTTTGTGTTGTCATCCCCAGAACGCGGCTTTGAAAGAAGAGCTCAGAGACACCAAGGCGGAGTGTTTGCAATTGAAAAACTTGAATCAAAATTTAGAGCGGGAGGTAAGACTTCGTTTAAGGCAGTCCCAATAAGAATACTTTATATTTAATCAAAATTTGAAGTTAATTTTATCCTCAAAAGTAATTTAAAAGTGGGTTTATTATAAATATTTACAATTTCTAACGATTAGAAAACGACATTGTTACCGTTAAGAAAAAATTACATTTAACATTCATAAAACTAAATATTGTGAGGAATTTAGGGCGCTAGAATATGTTTGGTCTTTGAGGTGCCGCGGGACGAGCGAGCGAGTCCAGGTGGCCAGAGGTGCGAACTGCTCGCTTTAGTTGGGAATCTTTGAAGACGGGAGCTGACCAGGCGGGCGAATAATCTAGCCCGGGTGTCACGTAGGGCAGACCGAGATACTCGGCCGAACGGTAGATGAAAGGAGCCGACGAGGAAAAAAAAAAGGGGGGGGGGTTACTGACCATGACGGGGTACGTCAATCCCACCTACCCCCTTCTTATCAAGGGGAGGTACTATTTGATTGACATATTTGACTTTCGGACAGTGGGGTCTGGGGGGCGGAGCGTACATGAAGTAGAGGAGTGCTCGGCCTGACTCACAGACAGACACGAAAGGACACGGACAGACGGAAGAAGGAGTAGGATGGATAGGGAGATAGACGCAAGTGTTAGAGAGAAGTTAGAATAATATAGTTGATGAAGTAAGGAAATAAAAAGAGATTTTAGTTGTTCTTGAGTCTTGGAGCTAGTGATTTACTACTAAGAATTCAAGTGTGTTAAGTTAGAGTGAAGGAGTGAGAGGAGATTGAGAAAATAAACAGAAGACCGACCCTTGAATCTTCACAATATAGGATTCAAATTTAGGATTTGAAAACCGAGAAGATGGCCAAAACTTTCTTTTTTAATGACTGTGTGGAAAAGTGCTCCGTGTTTTTATTTAAAAGTACTTCCTTCAAGCAACAAATGTAAATAGTTGCCATAAAAGTAAACTTTGTTTCGGATATTCAAACGATGACGCCAAGTGAATAGAAGCTATAATTAAAGTTAAATGAACGTAAAGCAGACCAACTATGAAAACTTCATTATATAAAAATGGACATAATTACAAAACAAGGTAATGTTTAAAATGTATTCAGTTGAGTTTATCCAACGGTCTTCCTATCCCCCATGACCATCCCCTCTATACTGGCCCATACATCCCCCCCCCCCCCAACAACGCCAACCAATGTCGTTATTGTAACTCCTCAGATTTGTCAGTTGAACCTGGACAATGAGAAATTAAAGTCTGACCTTTGTGAGGCCTGCAGTATGTACAATTCTTTAGCTAAGGTGGGTGACCCTAGGTCACTTTATGTTGTATTATAGATATAGGAAGCATGTACACTTCTTTAGCTAAGGTGGGTCAACCCAAGGACATTATGTTGTATTATAGATATAGACTGCATGTACAGTTTTTTTAAGCTAAGGTGGAGTTGCTCTAGGTCACTTTATTTTATAATAATAATAAGTGAAGTAGCGTTCACAAGTTTCATGGAACCACCATTAACGTGCTGTGAATGATGTGGCTAGCGCAATGCCTCGGCGGCCTTGCCAGCACCGAGGCTTGAGCCCGTTACTCTCTATTGCCTCCGTTCGACAGTCCAGCGTGCTACCGCTAGACCACAGCGCCCCGATATATTATAGATATAGGCAGCGTGTACAATTATTTAGCTAAGATAACTCGCAGAAATTCTGTTTTATTATAGACATAGTCGACAATTAAACAAGACATTCATATACCCTAGAATCTGGCAAAGCCCAAATCAACTATCTATTTTTTTTTAAATATAGGCCTATAATTCAATACATTTTGAAATACACGCATGTTTTAACAATAGTTTTACATAGGCTGTCAAATGTTTACACAATAAAATAAATCTGCTTTAAACCAATCTGACGCACCAAATCGCAAGTCCGTGTTGTTTATACCTTAATTAAAGCAATACCAAGGCCGTGGCAGATTATTCATACACTGACTCCGTGTATTCAAAGTGTTAACGGTGTTAATTATTCTATTTATCCCACATACCCCACCCCCCTTGATCTGACAGCGTGCCGAATGCCTTGAGAAGGAGTTATCCAACGCACAAAAGAGGTCACAACAGCAAGAGGTGAGAATCACTGCCGTGGAAATAAGTTGTTTTTAAAATTTTATTTTGTTTTTTAAAGAAAAAGAAAAAGAGACATTAAGAAATTTCAGCTACAAACTAGCAAGAGGAAAGTAGTTAACTCACCCACACACCCACCCAAACTACCCATTCCCAACTAAACCCAACCAGATGTTAATCTCACTTTACAATATAAATCTGCTTTCACAAGTTTTATTTTAAGTCTTATTTTCCATATCCAGTTAGTAAATTCCAACAATCATTTCTCGCAGGCGCAATTTGTTGTGGTGCAGTATGAAATAATATTCAATATCACCTGCTTGCCTTGGCATTGCCATTTATGAGAGCTCCGTGAATTTAAGGCTCTCCTTGTGGATCCCAAAGTGTGATAATGGATATTATATTGACCACCTCAATGTCCCCTCCAATCATATGTCTGTGTCCATCCTACAGTGTGACATCAACGAACTGACCAAACAAGTTGAAGAGCTGTGCAACGACAAGTCCTACTCCTTGAAACAGATCAACAAACTGGAGCTTGATCTGAGCTCCGCGTGCAATGAGATCAGGGAGCTTAACGGTCAGGTTAGTGGACTGGAGAGATCAGGGAGCTCGATGGTCAGGTCAGTGATCTGGTGAGATCAGGGAGCTCAATGGTCAGGTCAGTGGTCTGGAGCTCAATGGTCAGGTCAGTAGTCTGAAGAGATCAGGGAGCTCAATGGTCAGGTCAGTGGTCTGGAGCTCAATGGTCAGGTCAGTGGACTGGAGAGATCAGGGAGCTCAATGGTCAGATAAGTGGTCTGGAGAGATCAGGGAGCTCAATGGTCAGGTCAGTGAGCTCAATGGTCAGGTCAGTGGTCTGGAGAGATCAGGGAGCTCAATGATCAGGTCAGTGGACCGGAGAGATCAGGGAGCTCAATGATCAGGTCAGTGGACCGGAGAGATCAGGGAGCTCAATGGTCAGGTCAGTGGACCGGAGAGATCAGGGAGCTCAATGATTAGGTCAGTGGACCGGAGAGATCAGGGAGCTCAATGATCAGGTCAGTGGACCGGAGAGATCAGGGAGCTCAATGATCAGGTCAGTGGACCGGAGAGATCAGGGAGCTCAATGGTCAGGTCAGTGAGCTCAATGGTCAGGTGAGTGGACTGGAGAGATGGGTGCTGACCGTTTCACTTGGTATCAGTATCCACACTTTGTGATGTAAGGTGTCTTCACTACAGGAGATCAGCCAGGATTCGGTTCTCAAGCTGGTTTGAATGTTCTGAAGGTTATTTCCCTTGTTCATATCTACCACTATCTGCCCTAATGACTGACTATTCTGTTCATATCTACCACTCTCTGCCCTAATGACTGACTATTCTGTTCATATCTACCACTCTCTGCCCTAATGACTGACTATTCTGTTCATATCTACCACTATCTGCCCTAGTGACAGTCTATTCTGTTCATATCTACCACTATCTGCCCTAGTGACAGTCTATTCTGTTCATATCTACCACTATCTGCCCTAATGACTGACTATTCTGTTCATATCTACCACTATCTGCCCTAATGACTGACTATTCTGTTCATATCTACCACTATCTGCCCTAGTGACAGACTATTCTGTTCATATCTACCACTATCTGCTCTAATGACAGACTATTCTGTTCATATCTACCACTATATGCCCTAATGACAGACTATTCTAGCGGTTCCCTTACTTGATGTCAACGGATCTGTTTGGCCCTCAACTTGGCGGATTCCACATCTCATGGAAGCAGAATGTTTTTACGGCGCCCAACCCAATTTCTTTTTTTTTAACTGATTCTAATTATACATTTTTTTAAATTTGACATGACACCCCTCCCCCCACCCGACCCGTAAGGCTACTGGCGGTACTGTCTCTCCCACCCCCACCCCATCTCGAAATGATGTCATTAAAATTGCTTCAGTTGGTGTCGTTAAAATATTTAAAATATAATTCACGTTATTTCAAATTGTGGGGTTATCTATTTTTTCCGTACTATAAAAAAAATAAAAAATAATAATAATAATATTAATTTTTAAAATAATAAAAATTTTTAAAAAAAGTAAATTAAGTAATACTTTTTAAAATAAAAAATCACAAAACTGAGCCATGACTTTGAATAAAGCAAGAATTGTAACGGTCACCTCAGTTTGCTTGATATTAGCACCGAAATGCAGTCAAGGTGTGTGCCTCTAAATAAAATCTCAGCATTTCAAAGAGTCTCTCTTCGGAAAACTTTATAACTATACTCATGTAAATGCCGCCATTCACAATGTACGCCTCACTTGTTGAAAGTATTGTTTAATTAGTAACACACATTCTGTCACTTTCTAACTTATTGTCCACCAACAAATGGTCACCACACACTGACGTCACAGATAGAGGAGTGCAAAGCCAAGTTGTGTCGCCAAGAGGACGACATGAGGAGTGTCCACACGGAGTTCCGGGCACTGGACATAGACAATCAGAAATTAATGGCGAAGGTAAATGGTCTGTGTGTAACATGTTGAGGGGTGTTACTGCTTTTATCCACGTGAAAGATTTTTATAGTCTTTAAGTTTAAGGAAAATTATGTAAATATTTAGATAATCATTTATCCTACATTAAATTTATCAATATTATTACCGAATCCAGAGTGTAGAGCCTATGAAAATAATACAAAATAATATGACGGTAAAAATGAACGTGTTAACATATTTTTAGTCATTGCGTCTGATATCCGTGTATGTTGTGATGAGATTTATAACGGACTCACCAGCCTAAGTAACCCCTACCAACTAAACCACCCAAAGATAAGGGGGGGGGGGTAACTCGCCATCTGGGAATCTGACAGGTGTGCATATATATTTTCTTCAACGGGGCTGAAACATGGAAGCCTTCACCCCATTGGTTATATTTTAAGATGCAACCAATCAAGAGTTATTAAAGTCACGTGACCATTAAAGATATAACCAGAGAAAACGCAAAGTTCATTCTTTTCACTACCAAACTATACAAGGCGAAACGTCGAACAGTAGCGCCCCACAGGATTATATCACGGAAAAGCCGGCATTCTACCAGTCTACCTGGTTCCTGCTACGCCTGAATTCCAGGGAGCCAACCAGAGGAAGTACGCACGTGAGGCAGCCGGACAATCGTCCCCCTCCACCGGTACTATTGCCGTTAAAGAATCGCTACCCTTGCCACGCGACAGACAAGTACAACTTGTGTCCGTGCCAGCTAGGGTCGTTAGCAGATCAACAAGTGCTACTATCTGCCCTAATTGTAGGATTGAACCTCCGTACAATAGGCCGGAGACACGCACCATCGCCACAGAGCCCTGTGCTCTTTCACCACCCAGCTCATCACGTTATACCGTAAGAGCTAAAGCCGGCCATACCACACTCTAGCTGTGTGACCGTGTGGACGGGAAATCTTATCAACAACACACGTGGAGAGAAGTGAGAACCCCTCTACCGTGTACGATCTACCCAGATCAAATAGTACTGCAATTAACTTGTTTACAAAAGGCCTAGTCGAATCAGCTGACTGCTACGTCATATTGTCAACACCGAGTGGGAGGTGCTACACACAGGAAGCTGACGTCACATCACACGTCGCAGAGAGACGAAAGGAGGTCAAGTCTTGTGGTACTACCTCGGCAGAGCTACGTCATATGTCAACACCAAGTGGGAGGAGCTGAACCCAGGAAGCTGACGTCACATCGCACATCGCAGAGTGACGGAAGGAGGTCAAACCGTGTAACAGCAGTACACACCAGGCCAAGTGATCAGGGACTCCAAACATAATATAAGTATTAAACAATATAGAAACATTGGCGTAGGGCAAGCTGTAATGATGATACTTAGCGAGCCATAATACTTTAAATAGCCTAATCTTAGGGGCACCTTGAACTTGAACTTGAAAATATCCCTTAACCCGACGCTGGGTCGTTGGGGCACCATTTTGAGCTGCGCACTAACTCATGCCAAGTGTCACGGTTCTGAGCTGCCTTCTGGGAATCGCTAAATGAAAGGCCGGTCCACTCTTTGATGTTGTCCTCCCAACTCTTCCTTGGTCTGCCTCTTTTCCTTCTTCCCTGGACTGTGCCTTGCAATATCGTCTTTGAGAGACCTCCAGATCTTGACACGTGTCCGTACCATCGTAGTTTCCTCTTTTTAATTGAGGTGAGAAGGTCCTCGTAAGGGCCAATGACAGCACTTATTTTGTCGCGGACCGCTTTGTTCGTGATGTGCGCCGTGTAGGAGATGTTTAATACCTTTCGAAAACATCTCATCTCAAGCGCACTAATTCTTTTTTGGAGGTCTGCGGTGAGCGTCCAAGCCTCACAACCATAGAGGAAGACTGACATCGCCAGAGAGCGCATTAGTCGAATCTTTGATCTCAGGGAGAGCTTCTTGCTTTGCCAGATGTTTTTCAGTTTGCTTAGTGCTGCAGTTGTTTGGGCCGTTCTGGCAAGAATTTCTGGTTTTGAGCCTTCATCGGATATTACAGCCCCTAGATATTTGAAGGTAGGGACCTCCTCGAGTTTTTTACCGTTTATCCGTATTTCACTTGTGAAATTCTTATTTGCCATGACCTTGGTCTTTTCTGCATTAATTTCCATTTGCTGTTGTAGAGTACTGCGCTGGATGCTCTGTTGTATAGGTTCTTGATCACAGTAATGAGGTTGGCGTTAATATTGTACTTATGCATGGTTGCCCACACTCTGTCAAACGCCTTTTTGAAGTCTATGAAGACATGAAAGAGGTCCTTCTGGTGTTGCAGATGTTTTTCACAGAGCACTCGCAAGTTGAAGATCTGCTCTGTTGTGCTCCTTCCTGCTCTGAAGCCTGCTTGTTCTTCTGCAATGAACAGCTCTGCTTGTGGTTTTAGTCTGTTTATATCTTATATCTTAGATATACAGACGCTCCTTCTATGCGTCCACAGACCATGAGAGATGATCTGTTGGCAAGTGATGCAGCGGTCACAGGCCACGGCTATAGGGGTTCCACGCATTACCCCAGCCGCCTAACTATTGTCTAGTTAGGTACCCATTCGGAGCTGGGTGACTCGGGGACTCCTCAGGCCGCGAGAAAAAATCCTCACCTTCGTGTGGATTCGAACCCGTGACCATCGGTATGACAGTCGAGAGCGCTACCTCTCGACCACCACGTCCCACCATGAGCATGACTTTGCTGGGGTGACTGATCAGGCTAATTGTGCGGTAGTTCTGACACAATTGTAGATTACCCTTCTTTGGGAGCGTTATAACCAGCGATTGAGTCCAGGGTGTTGGCCATTCTCCTGTCTGCCAGATCTTGTTGCACATGCTAGTTAGAATGTTTATTACTGGGTCACCTCCTGCTTGAATCAGTTCACCTGGGATGTTGTCTGCTCCAGCCGATTTCCCCTTTTTCAGCTTTCGCACAGCAAGCTCCACCTCATCACGGAGAATGTAATGCATGTCCATGTTAGATGATGTTGGGCAATTGAGCACTGATTCGTCGCCCTGTGAGTCTTCATTGTATAGCTCAGAACAGTATTCGGTCCATCTTTTTATTATTTCTTGTTCTTCTGTAATACATTTCTCAGATTTATCTTGAATTGTTGAGATGCGACCTTGCTTGGTGGATGTCAGATCTTTGACAATCTTGTAATCTTGGTCAAAAGACGATTTAAATCATGCATTAAAGCAGCTAATACTAGAAGCTTCCCTGGAGCGGATATCGGTAGCGACCAAAACCTGGTGCTGATGACTTTCCATCTACACCTGAAAAGGATAGCAAAACAAAGCAATACACGATTACGCTTCGACCTTGAAGAATTGAAAGATCCGGTAATCGCAGAGGCGTTCAGGGCAAAAATTGGAGGGAAATTTGCTCCACTGACCACACTTTGTGAATCGGAAAAGGATATGGACATAGATCTAATCACTGATACCTTCAATACCACAATAATTGAGACAGCAAAAGATATACTTGACAAAAACATGCCATAAAAAAACCATGGGTCTCCACTTATATCCTAGAGATGTGCGATGAAAGAAGAAAACTTAAGAACGTAAAGAATACTGCAGAAGGAGCAATCAAATACAGAACAATCAACAAAAAGATCAGGAAAGAAATGAATAAAGCAAAAACAAACTGGATAGAACAACAATGCTCAGACATCGATGATAATCTACAGAGAAACAACTCAAAAAAGGCTTACAAGATTGTCAAAGATCTGACATCCACCAAGCAAGGTCGCATCTCAACAATTCAAGATAAATCTGAGGGGCACCTTATTAATGATTATTGAAACATTGCCATTGTATATAGTGTATATTAAACGTTAATCATTTATATTATACAATGGTTCTTTGGCTTATCATTTGCGGAGATCACTAAAGTATGTCCTTGTGTGTGTGAAAATATAAATACAAATAATACCCTAGACAACACACATACTGCACATCATTTCACCACATATGTGAAGATAATGTGCTTTGAAGCTGTCTATAGTTCACAATGTTGGTCTGGCTCATGGCTCTATGTTCGCCTGGCTCATGGATCTATGTTAGCCTGGTTCATGGCTCTATGTAGGCCTAGGTCATGGCTTTATGTAGGCCTAGGTCATGGCTTTATGTAGGCCTAGGTCATGGCTCTATGTTCGCCTGGCTCATGGATCTATGTTAGCCTGGCTCATGGCTCTGTGTAGGCCTAGGTCATGGCTTTATGTAGGCCTGGCTCATGGCTCTATGTAGGCCTGGCTCATGGCTCTATGTAGGCCTGGCTCTATGTAGACTTGGCTCATACCTTAGAGTGAGCTGGACTCTGTTACAAACAGCAGATCTCCGGAAAAACATAATTTCCCACTACATCCCAGTTTAATTACTTTAATTTAAATTAATATTTTAATTTACGTCAAAGAAATAAAATTATCCTCAAACCCATCAAACAAGCATGTGACATTTCTCAGAATGTCCAAGTTTAAGTTTGACATTTCATTTGGTTGTTTTTCTTGCAGAGATGAGTCTAAAAGAAAGCTAAACAGTAAACTGAACAGTCAGTTACTTTAGAGAATGCCGCTGTTCGCCCTGATGAATAATTCACTTTGTTTGATTCAGATCAAAGAAATGGAGGAACACATCAACTGCTTAAAAGATCACATCCTCAACTTGCAACAACAGGCCAGTGCAGAGGTATGTGTTAACTCACTTCCAAAATCTCACATCCTCAACTTGCAACAACAGGCCAGTGCATAGGTATGTGTTAACTCACTCCAATTATCTCACATCCTCAACTTGCAACAACAGGCCAGTGCAGAGGTATGTGTTAACTCACTTCGAAAATCTCACATCCTCAACTTGCAACAACAGGCCAGTGCAGAGGTATGTGTTAACACACTTAACTCACTCCCAGCATCTCATATAGCAACAGCAGGTAAGTATTTCAGAGGTGTGTTCTAGCACACAATAACTCACCCCAAATATCACACACTTAACTTTCAACTATCTGCCTTTTAATATTTATTTCCTCTGGTCAAGTCCAATGAATTGTTAAAATTCACATGGATGCGAGGGGCTGCCTTAAATGAAGTGACCAGACAGTTTTAGTGAAACTTCAATTTCTTTCACTTAACATCTGCTGCTGTTGTCTTTGTTTCCAGAGCTCTCGATTCCAACAAGAAATACGGAGGTTAAACTCAGAGCTTGACCAGGAGAGTTGTTGCAGACGAGACCTGGAATACCAGATAGCCAGCAAGGATCAGCTCATCAACTCACTGAGATACAAATGTGGCGTCTGACGTCATGCCCCCTACCCCCCCACCTCTTTCAAAAGCAATAAATCTGCTCCCTTTATTAAATGGTTTGTGTCAAGTTGATTTTGTTTATTGCTTTTACCCACAATTCTAAAATAATTAAGTTAATTTCTACATCTTAGCTCTGTTCAGAATATATGCATATATATCTATATAAATATATATTTATATATAACACTTTTAAAGGGAGTGTTATAAATAGAACCTTCAGTTTGACACTAAAATAGATAGATGTAAACAGGACAGAGTTACGATAACATAAACTATAAATAGTAACACAAACCACATCTACCACAGACCAGCTCTTATAGACACACAACTGACTCTTATAGACACAGACCAGCTCTTATAGACACAGACCAGCTCTTATAGACACAGACCAGCTCTTATAGACACACAACTGACTCTTATAGACACACAACTGACTCTTATAGACACACAACTGACTCTTATAGACACAGACCAGCTCTTATAGACACACAACTGATCTCACTGCCCAAGGAACTACACTACACAAACAACCTATAAACCAACAAGGAAACAGTCACAGAGGGAGTCAAGGCTTGTGTTCTACTGATGATGGTGGTGGTGATGGTGATGATGATGGTGATGATGATGATAATGACGATGGTGGTGGTGATGATGATGGTGATGATGGTGGTGATGATGATGATGGTGGTGGTGATGATGATGGTGATGGTGGTGATGATGGTAATGATGATGGTGATGATGATGATGATGATGGTGATAATGATGATGGTGATGTCTTCTAGTTAAAGGATACATAAAATGCCTTTAAAAGCATTAAAGTAAAGAGTGTTCTAAACTATAAAGACTTAAGACAAAAATCCTGTGAGTCTATTGTAATGTAATATTTGATCATGAACAAAGCTTGACATAAATGTAACACAAGAAGCAAGTCACACAGCTGCTCTCAACTAATGCACGACTTCAAGCAGACACATCAAGAATTAAAGCAGTCTCATCACGATGGTTTTCTTTGATGAATCCACTGGACATAAGATTCATTAAATAAATTATTGGCTTTGCTGGTGAAAGTTACTCCTTTGAAATGACTCTTTGATAAATAACCGTTGTAAAATTCTTTGGCCGTCATTGTCTTTTTGATGACTATACGACTAAAACCGGCCCAGCCATCCTGCAAAGTTTAACAAAAGTCTATCAATATTTTAGAAAATGCATTTTCAAATTTAAAATCAAGTAACATAAATTTTAAAAAAAAAAATACCAGCCATAAAAAATTTGATTATTGTTAATGAATAGTTTAAAATTTTTTAAAAAGATTTTATACATTTGTCCCATCGAAATGATCAAATCAATAGATCTCAATTTTGTCTAAAACACATTGTTATCCACTTTTCACAAACTAACTTTTTTGTATACTCCATAAAACATTAAAACAAAAAACTGACATGAGTTTGGTTTCAGTTTTAAATGATAATGAAAACCTGCACCAATAATAACTGCAAAATTTAGGTCATGATGAGGCATTTCATTTACAAAATTGTCTTAAGAACACGGTTTATAAAAAAATATTTTACCATTAAAGAATCTACTGAAGTACCAAGTATTCCTATTTGACATACCTTACAGCGTACCCATAGTAAATTAGTGGCTTTCTCATATGATGGTAACCCTGGGGGACTATCTGAGTCTAGTGGTATGCCTGTAGGAAGTGAGAAAAAATTGTTAAAAACTAAATCAGATGATTGCTGACTGTTGTTGGCTGACCCAACCTAAAGATGAAATGTGAAATGAGATTGTATGAAATAAATTATTGCTATTTCAAGTTACTGACTTCTTCATATGTGGAGTCAAGATGGACATTAACCCTTGTCATACAGATTGACCAAGAAAGATTCAATCAATTCAGTGGCAACTAACTGTGGTCTGTTTTTTCAACACAGACATATTTATATTTCCATTTATAAACATTTAGAGGTTAAAATTTAAATTACTTCATAGCAAATAGTGATATAATTTGTTATAAAAAGTTTACATGTAAAAGTCACACACAGACAGGGAGAGACTTACTTGGTTTATACTGGGGATTAATCATTTCTTTAAGTCTAACTGTTAGTCCTGACCACTCTGTACGAAGCTCCTCCTGAATTGTTCAAAATGACACGTCATCTCAAAGAATACATAGAGTTAGCATTCATCAGCCCCCCTCCAGCCCCTACCTTTGTTAAAACCATTACTATTATAACTATTACTTGTAACTTAGCAATGTCAACAATGGAGAATGCTT
This sequence comes from Radix auricularia, assembly GCA_002072015.1. NCBI lineage: Eukaryota > Metazoa > Mollusca > Gastropoda > Lymnaeidae > Radix > Radix auricularia. Next base: position 438,486 of record MUZC01004428.1, on the reverse strand, counting down.
TACATCCAGCCTATGAAGTAATACCTTGGGTAGTTTGTCTAAAATTTAAAATAAAACTGATATGGCTCCAGTATGACTATTAACTCTTAATGTGCCATAAGGTTTTTGGAAAACTTCTGCCTGAGTGGGGCCGTCCATAAATGACGTCACGCGATTTTGGCCGATTTTTTACCCCCCCCCTACGTCACGCGTCGTCACAAAATCGTCGACCCCCCCTCCAAAAGTACGTCACAAAACTTTG
>MUZC01004428.1:403094-429147 GCA_002072015.1 Radix auricularia | reverse complement strand
CTGTGAGTGGATGGTAGAATAAATACAATGATATTATTGGTTACACCAATATAATTCCATCCATCTGCCTGATGGTTAATTAATATAATACCGAAATGATAATTCATCCTGTGAGTGGATGGTAGAATAAATACAATGCTATTATTGGTTAACCCAATATAATTCGGACCATCTGCCTGACGGTTATTTAATATGTTTAATAACCTAAGACGGAAATAATAATTCACTACCGTCTCGTAAATGAAATAAATATAATGATAGTTATATTAAAGTTAATAATAGTACTGGTTATACTAATACAATTCAATCCATCTATCTGATGGTCCGCGTGTTATCATATTTAGTTATGAAAGGAGAGATACTTGCTGCATGCAGCCGGCTTATGGCTAACGGGGTCAACATGTCTCTACAATTTCAATATGACATTGCACGAATATTAACATTTAAACATCGGCGTGAAATACGCTCACAAATACCAGGGGAATAAGTTAGAGTACAACTTACATAGATTCTGGCCACGAATAATTTGTGCCGGCCTTCTCGATCAAAGGATGGTTCGAGATGTGGTTCAGTGTCTTGAATACACAAATCGATATCTTACTCCATTGACGTTTGAGCGGAAGAGAAAGACAGATTTTTCTAATTGCAGAGTTTTTATACAGGTCTTGATAGCCTCTTTTTCAGGCAGTTCATTGCATATTTAATGATTGACCTTTGCTCCTTGAACTCTTGGAGAGTGATCCCCCTTTTGTTTTGATCTGTTCTCGTGCAAATAGCAGTGGGCTCCCAAATTTCGCCACACAATGATTAAAATTTATTACCACTCTCACTCTCACAATGATTAAAATTTATTACCAATCTTACTCTCACAATGATTAAAATTTATTACCACTCTCACTCTCACAATGATTAAAATTTATTACCACTCTCACTCTCACAATGATTAAAATTTATTAGCACTCTCACAATGATTAAAATTTATTAGCACTCTCACAATAATTTAAATATCATATAGTAGGCTTAGTGCTACAAATAAAAACCATGAAAATTTCTCCACTAACCCTGACTAAATGTTGCACTTGTACTGCACGATTTTTGGTTAGACAATGAATGTCATGCATTACGTAATTAGTTATTAATATAAATATTACTAATTATTAGCAATATTAATACTTACACTATTCTTTTAAAATTTTGGTAATCCTCCAAATCCCGGTCCCAAATTATTTTGTGTGCTATCACATAGACATACTTAGCTAATTATCGAAACGTCTCAGTTATAAACAATTATGTCATGATTGAAGCCATTTTGTTAATCAGTACATTGTACATACATCTCAGCGTATTTTCATAATTTTCTACAAATAATTATGGAAGTTGGACCAGCCGTTCCGGTAAACACCACTCCTGTTGTTTTTCCTGCAGTGCAACTGGCTGGATTTGAATTAACTCAGTTTTTGGTATTTTACTATAGGTTATTAGACAATAAATAACACTTGTTATATGTTCTATCAATAAATAATATAATTTGATGTACTAGACTATAGTATACGTCCTCTTATATAGTCTTATTAGTTATTAGTATTACTAGTAGTAACTTATAAGTGGAAAATAATTTGGGACTGGGATTCGGAGGATTGCCAGAATTTTAAATTGCAGATAATCAGATAACCTGTAAAACATATTTATTATGATTAGGTTTACCGGCTTAGTTTAAGTTTAGGTAAAAGCGAAGTATGTCGACTGTGACATTACATGACGGCCTTCTTTGTTGTTATAGCATGTCCTATAAAAAGCTTTAAAATTAAAATTCTATAGCTATACCTAACCCAAACCCTAAAACCTTCAATTTTCCAAAAATTCTAAAGCTATACCTAACCCAAACCCTAAAACCTTCCATTTTTTATAATCCTGCCTTTCAGAATTTGTAGAACTTTCTTTTCCAGCAACCGGTACCGTCGTGACGTCACGGCCACGGTCGACATACTTCGCTTCAGTCTAAGTTTAAGCATTCATCATTGATTACTTTCATTGTGTTCATTGACTTTGACAAATATTATACTTAATTTATACTTACACTTAGTAAGTAAGTGTTTGTATTTTATAATTATATCTCACCTGTTTTCATTTAAAGTTTGCAGAGTTCCCAATGAGAATTCGTCTGTTCCAAAAAATAAAACTCTCCACGGAGGTTTTGATCTAATATTTTTAAACTGTCTCAAATTCATTGTTGAACGGTCAAACACGATAATAAAAAAAAAACCGTAATAACTTAAATTTGTCTCAGTTTAGTTTTGATAATTAATATTAATATGCAATGGGAATGTTAGGAGATTTTTAGAAACAAAATAAATATGGGAGTAGCTGGCCCTTGATTTATGCAGCTACACTTAATACAGTCGTTAACCTAAAAAACACTAAAAACTAGATATACTCGAGCCGTAAGTCATTGATTCTAATTACACTGGTGGTGCTGTATATATATTTAATTTTATCATACGTATCATTGAGCTGATGAATTTAGGATTATTTCTAGAAATAGAAAATAATATTGTAGCTTCCATAGAAAGGAAAATTACAATAGAACAGCAGACTTCCTTTTGGGTAGTGGGACAATAGTAATAATTAATGGAACAAATAAAGGTTAACTCAGGAGTTCCACAAGGAGATGTGCTAGTTCCTTTACTCTTTTTAATTTATATAAATGATTAACCCAACAACATCTCAACAGGAACAAAAGTTAGGTTATTTATTGATGATATGAATAATCTATTGAGACATGGTGGTCGAGAGATTATTACGTACTACGTATGCAAGTACAAAGACATACACATTTTTTCATTTTTCCCGTCCGGAATTCGGGAGTATAATGGATTGCTGGAAGAAACCAGGAAAGCCAACACTTTATCATGATTTTAAACTCTAATTATAATGCAGGGCTAAACACAAACCACAGATAAGCGTATGACGCAAAAATCTTCTGTATAAAAAGGGGCGTCTGTAACAGCTAAGATAAGATAAGATTAAAATGTTGATTTTTTTTTTTTTAAATTTCGACTTAATATAAAAATTTCAAATTCATGTTGAAATTATTTTAATTTATATAAGATCTATTGATTCATTTGAAATTCCGATTGCTAACTTCTCTCATAAAAATTGATCCAAAATAATATTTTTGTGCAATCAACATTATTTATTAACATTTAGTACTTTTAACATGTTATTTCAGCAATTATTCTGTTTCTCAAATACCTTTAAAAAAATAATCTGAGCTGTAGTAAAAACATGTCACTCGTACTTATCATTACGATATGAAAGACTTTACTTTGAGTCCATTTTTATAAAAACTTATATATTTTTTTTCAAGTTACTGTTCACACCTTTTTTGTTGTTTCTGGAGGCTCACGGAAATTTTTCTGTTTCTCTAACTGTACCTTATTTTATGTTGATATATTTTAATTGATCTGTTTTCTTGTTCTATTTACCAACAAACGAAGCGTATTTTTTGTTTTGAAAGTAGACCAGAAAATGCATCAATGTTTAATTACCTGCTGGATTCGCGATAATATTATTTTTATTAAAAAAATTCTGTATGTCCTTTAAGGTTAACATTGATATTAAAGGTTCTAATCATACAAAAAAAAACAAAAAAACAGGTTTTAAAAAAAAAAAAATTAAAGCCCACCATAATTATCATTAAGGAAAAAAATTGAAAATGTCCTACTGAAAACCCCATTTAGAATCTACAATAACGTTCGAAATTAGTTTGAAATCAGCTTTTGGCTAAATTACTCTAAATATATTAGATTAAAAACAACATTGTTAAACTCACGAACTAGGGGTGGAAGTGTGTATGTTTTTCCACGCGTTCATTTAACTTGCTTCCTTTTGTGGGTGGGTGAATGTGAGTTGGTGTGTGTGTGTGTGTGTCCCTGAGTATAAATATTGAAGACAATATAACGTGGTATGATTTAAATTAAATCTTAATTATTTAAAACACCCTGCGTGTCTATGAGACCCATGAGAGTAACCTCAAAGTACCACAAACTGCCACCAAGAAATTTTTAGCCACTAGTGCTTCTGAGACATAAGGCCACGAATATGTAGATTTTAAAGTTAAACTTTGTTTAACGCATACGTCCTATGCATATTCCAAATAAAAATCAAGAACTTGAGACACCGGACCCCCTAGTGAGTAGTAACATGACCTAAGAATCGGGAGAGTATGTTATTGATAGCGATGATGATAGCTTTATTCTCTAGCACTAACTCAATCAATGCTAGACTAACATACTCGTTGCGCTTTGATCTTTAAAAATTAAAATTTAAAAAAAAAGGCTTTTTTTTTCAAAATTAAATTTGTCTTTGAGGCAGAACTCTTTCAAAAACTTCGGAATCCGTTACACTAACTGGGTGTCAGCGGTTCAAATGTGTGCACACCCAGAGACTTCATCCTGCATCCATATACTCCAGGAACTTTCGGAAGAGTTAATATGTTGGTGGGACTTAGGGGCCGTCCATAAATGACGTCACGCGATTTTGGCCGATTTTTTACCCCCCCCCTACGTCACGCGTCGTCACATAATCGTAGACCCCCCCTCCAAAAATACGTCACAAAACTTTGCCCCCCCCCTTAAAAACAACTTAAACAAAGCACACTATATTTTCTATTTGAAAATAAGTATGTTTCAAATCACTTTTTTGTCGTTTGGGTATTTATTTTGTGTAGGTCTACATTGTAATATTGTAACACGCGTGAAGCTATGTGACAGACATTAAATAAATTGTAAGCCAGTGATTCTCAAACTTTTTCGTATCAGACGACCGGCAAGAATTTTTCCATTTCACCAGGTACCATTGCATTCTTTTCCCGTTTTGACATGATTTTCTTTGTACTGATTTGATAGCAAAATGAGCTCCTACACAGCTTATAACCCTATAAGATTAAGTATGAATTCGGCTTGTTTTATATATTACATTTTTTAACAAAATGTTTAGTTGCCAAGGCATAGCAAGACAGCTAACGAACAATGCAGCGGTAATGCCAAAAACCATTAGATGGGATTATCCTTCGCGATTAAGCGCGCAAATGTGACTATTGATATTAGAAGGATCATTGCATTGTTGATAGACCTAGAGTATATAGATACGAGACAATTCTTCAAATTGATTTCGATTTTCTAATGACAGTTTTCCTGCTAAGCATATGCACATCAAAGGCATTTGATCCAAAATTATCACATTGATATCACATCGCATGTTTTCTAAAAAATTATTAGGTATGCGCTGGAAGAGGAATATGGCGAGTACTGTACGAACCCCACATTGTGCAGGAAAGTAGGGTGTCATCTTGTAAGTCGCAAAATACAGTAATTCTTGCAAATTGAGGACTGACAAAATACTATGACATTAATAAAATATCCTATATTATCATAACTTTTTACTCCGAAGCTCACAAGTTTGTTGTTGTTTTTTGTTTTTTTGTTTGGTTAGTTTGTTTTTTTTTTCAATTCTTTTCTTCAGGATTTCACGTACGTTACACAAGAGTTGTAAATATGGACGAGGCGTGTTTAAATTGTTGCATTCTGTTGTGGAGTTTATCAACTAATGAAAAATACATGGCTACCACTATCGGACTGCCTAATCAAGGGGTCGGTGAACAGCGATAAATTATCTCATTTGGGGTAAAAAGGAAACTCTTGGGGGTAATGCAGAATCATTGTGAGGATACAAATTTTGCTAGAATCCGCTACTTTTGGGTTAACAGTAATGTTAACATAAATTTTTATGATTTTATTATTGAGGTATCCATTGAACCGGTTCGATTTTTCAAACCATTTAACCGGCCTTCAAAAAACGAAAGGTTATAACATCCTTAGATTATATTTTATTTTAATGCATACAAATTAAACATTGACTATAAAGCATTACTGTTAACTTCTTTGTTTATAAACAAATAGTTATTTAAAAATAATATTTTTAAATGTATTTTTTAAAAAAAAAACCTCAATTGACTGACGGGCATCCCGTAAGAAAGAGGTCGGCGAACAGGGGTAAATTACCTCATCTGGGGTCAAAAGGGAACTTTGGGGGGTAATGCAGACTCATTTGGGACATATAACATCCACTACACTCCACTAGATATATTCAAATACGTCATATGTACGTGTACGCTTGGAAAATATGCACACTATTGAACCGGTTCCTTCCAGAAAATGCATTTGTAATATTTGTCATCTATGCAGATTTCTTATTTACGTAGTATATGAGGACACATAAATCCAACCTACTTTCATTTATATTGATACAAGTGACAATAATCTTAATCAACATGACTTAACTGTATCAAGTATCCTTTCTGTCATATTTAAAATTAATGCCTTAAAAACTGAGTTCAGAAGAAAGTTGTTTTGTTCTCCTCTCGAATTGCGAAGTCGAGAATTTGATGCATTCAATTAAGTTAATGATAAATTTGGACTAATTTTAAATGGACACATTTATCATTATTTTTAGAATGGCCAGATGCGTTTGACCAAAATCCAATCGAAAAATTATATAAAACTTAAAACGTTTATAATTGTATCGAATAGATTCCCCTCCCTAATTCAACCCCAAATGGATATTCCGTGTCGTTTTGACTTAAAATATCTACATATAATCCTATTCAGATCTTTTTTATACACTTTTTCTGTTTGCAAAACTCACCAGTTGCAGTTTCGGAGAGGGGGGGTGGATAACCGGGAAAAAAAGTTCGCATATTCCTGCTGGGAGTGAACCTAATAAAGATGCGGTTATATCACAAACGCTTTGATGTCAACATCAAACGAAGCAGGGTAATAATTTCTTATGTTCTCTTGTGGGTTCTCAAACTTTAGAATTATAATTATATTTAATTTTCGTGTCTTGATAACTTACGCCAACCGGTGTCTGATGGCCTATAGACCGGCACTTTGAGAAGCACTGAATAAAAAAGTCATTAAATAAATTTTAAGTGACCAAATATTTCATTGGAAGTTTTATTTAAGGTTACTTTTTCGATATGACGTCAAATTTTTTCAACCCCCTCCCTTTCCTACGTCACGCATCGTCACAAAAGTGAGACCCCCTCCCCCCTTAGATGCGTGACGTCATTTATGGACGACCCCTTATACGCATGATTACGGAATTTACTTCTGCGTCCAATATTTAAAATAAACTTAATTACACCCGCCCCCAATAAACGGGAAGAGCTCTAAATGACGTCTTTACCTCGTTATAGCTACGAGTAGGGGTGTCAATATTGTTGATATAAAACTGCCCGGGTACCCGTCCAACAATATTGACAGGCCTAATTACGAGTAACCTGGAGATGAGGACAAAAGGAAACCAAGAAAAGCAACACTCTTTGAACATTTAACTTTTAAAAAAAAATCAAGACTAGACATAATTCCATGGAAAAGCGTAGGACGCCATAATCTTCTGTTTAAGAAGGAGTGTCTTAACAGATAAGATGAGATAATTTAGGAAGCACTCTCAGAAGTAGGTAATGACTATCGGTGAAGATTTATCACAGTAGACATCAGTCAGTTTGGGGCACGCACTGAGTTAAAGGCAATAGGTGTATGCTAGAGCAGGGTTCTCCAAACTTTCCTGCCGAGGGGCCGCAGTAGCAGTCAGACAGCGGTTTGGGAGCCGACTACTAACCCCAACTACTAAGTTTGTGGTAAACTACGGATAAAAATACTATATTTTTGGAGATTGAAAGGTTTCTAGGGGCCGATGAGAGGTCCTCGCGGGCCGCATATGACCCGCGGGCCATAATTTGGAGACCCCTGTGCTAGAGCAAAGGGCAAATAATGATGTAAACTAATAGAGAGCACACACTTTGAATCACCATAGGTGCGTGAAAACTCCGGGCCGATATCATATACGTATATAATTCACCGAACAAAAAAAATTTGTGTGCAAGTAACCATGACGAACGACCCTCGCTGGTTTATAGTTGGCAAGCGATGGTAAAAGAAGCTGAGGCGGGATGGGGGGCAGTTAACAAAACCGCAATGCATGTATCTCGAGACTAACAATGCGTCGGCAAACCCCCCGCCCCCACTTATGTGCGCTCACGTTTTTTCCCATTTATTTGTGCTGCTGTGTGTGTCCTCCCCCCCACCACACACACACACACATATGTTTTTTGCATTATCTATGAAAGAGTATGCGGCTTATGCTACGCCGTATGTTGTATCTAACTGTTATAGTTTTGTGTCACATTTGGGAAGTGGAGTGAGTACACTCGGAATTAATTTAAGGTCCATGTTTGATTAAAGCGTTTTATTACATCATTAGTCCCAGGGCCGGCCATAGAGTATCTGGGGCCCAAGGCAGAAAAAGATAAGTGGGCCTCGAAGCCGTCTATATATGACATTGCGCAATTTTTAACGATTTTCAACCACCTTTTCCCTTCTTCATATGTCGTCACAAGAAGTTAGACCCCCTCCCCCCTTTTAAATGTCACAAAGCTTTGGGCCCCACCCCCCACCTACCCCCATACATGTTGAATTCTCTATTTAAAAATGATAATGTTTGAAAACACCTTTTAAGTGCGAATTTAGTGCAATGCTACACTCTAATATTATAACACGCGTGAAGCCATGTAAAACGTCATTAAATAAATAGTAAGTAAATATTTAAATGGTGGTGCATTTATTTAAAGTTTCGCGTTTTGATGTGACGTCACAGTTCTTAATCTCCCCCTCGTCACAAATGTGTGACCTAGGCGTGTGACATCATTTATTTTTTTCAGTTGCAATAGTAAGACATCAAGCAGGTGTTGTCCAGTACTTTCTTCTTCTTCTTTGAAAAAAAAACAAACGTATAAAGTGCTCATGAATTACTTCAGAATATCCATCTCCTGGGCTTTCATATTCAAGTGAATTGTCAGTGACATCTGTTCTTGATCACCTTTGTCTGGTGTTCAATCAAGTATTGAAAAGTATTTAGCTATTTTTACTATTTTTGCAATAATTTTCCTTAACTTTTTTCTCATCAACGAAATGAGGTCATTTTGAATTCGTTTTCCCAAGTAGTGATCATGAATTACTTCAGTTTGTATTCTTCAAATATGCTTCTGCAAAACCGGATCAAATTTTCCCCTTCAATTCAACGAGACCCAAAAACTTTCCACTGTGTGCCTGATGTAATTTATCGACTGAAATTCGAAAGGCCTTGCTGCGCTGAGCAAGAAATTGGACAATGTCAATGAGACGTTCAAATACACAATGCCAACGAATCTTTTCTTTGTTTATTAATCTTTTACATTGGTAGTTATTTGTGCATCGTGCTGTAAGCCTGTTTTCCAGATCAAAACATTTCAAGGTAGATGTCATATGTCCCTTTGATTTCTCATGATCAGACAGTTTCACACAGTCATTTTTATAGGCAAAATTTCGCCATATCCAAAAGCAGACAAAGTGACAAAGTGTTGCCAAAACGTTTGCAACAGAAACAAAAGATGTTGTTATTTGCTCCTAAAGGTAGAAGCCCTTTTGGTTGACTATAGGGTGTCATTACATCGAAATGGTCCTTAAATAACAAGTTAATGCCGAACCATGGCTTTTTAAAAATTAAAATGCATAAATGATTTTATGCTCTTGGAAAACAATTTTTTTTAAAATTAGGATTTTGGGTGATACTTTTTTAAAATTATGTTAATACTCTATGTTTTAAATTATTTTATTCTGAAAAAAATATTTATTAAGTTTTCTCGATAACGTTGTTATAATAATAATAATAATATTTTTTTTGCGTTAGTAGTAAATTTGAAAGAAGTAATAACGAAAATTGTCCAAAAGCCGTGCCCTAAAAAATGCGGGGCGCTGAAAAACGCGGGGCCCTGAAAAACGCGGGGCCCTTGAAAACGCGGGGTCCTGAAAAACGCGGGGTCCTGAAAAACGCAGGGCCCAAGGCGCTTGCCTCGTTCGCCTTGCCCTAAGGCAGGCCCTGATGAGTCCAATATAAGATACTCCAGTGGTTTGCTGTTGTGATTAATTTAGGTCTCGCTTAGTGTTTTACTTTTACGAGAAACGTATTCTTGATAAGATTATTGCTTTAAGTCTGGAGAAAAAACACAACCTTCACCCAGACCTAGTTCTTCCTTTCTGTCACGTGCTTCGGTCATCAGTCCCAGATTTTATAGGGATTTTTCAGCGTTCCTTCCAGTTAGCAGATAAGAATTTATTTTTTTAAAAGGAAGAAGCTTTTAGGAATGCCTTATATTTTAGGTTAGGCTACGATTATTAGTTATTTTTAGCTTCTGATGCATTATTCTGTTGCATCCAGCAAGGTTCCTAAAAATGTGTACAAGTACAGCAGTATGGCGGAAAATTGAAATAATGAAAACAACAGGAATACAGTCTTTCACAAATTCCGTTCTTTTTTTAAATTCAATTATTTAACGAATTTCCATTGCATTTGCTGCAGAGCATTCATTGAATAAATGGTTTTCAATACAATGACTTCTGTAGCTACTCACAAATGACATGACAAATGTAGCAACTCTCTAATGACATGACTACTGTAGCAAGTTAAAATGACATGACTACTGTAGCAAATTTCTAATGACATGACTACTGTAGAAAATTTCCAATGACATGACTACTGTAACAACTTTCCAATGACATGACTACTGTAGCAACTTTCTAATGATATGACTACTGTAGCAACTTTCTAATGACATGACTACTGTAGCAACTTTCTAATGACATGACTACTGTAGCAACTTTCTTATGACATGACTACTGTAGCAACTTTCTAATGACATGACTACTGTAGCAACTTTCTAATGACATGACTACTGTAGCAACTTTATAATGACATGACTACTGTAGCAACTTTATAATGACATGACTACTGTAGCAACTTTCTAATGACATGACTACTGTAGCAACTTTCTAATGACATGACTACTGTAGCAACTTTCTAATGAAATGACTACTGTAGCAACTTTCTAATGACATGACTACTGTAGCAACTTTCCAATGACATGACTACTGTAGCAACTTTCTAATGACATGACTACTGTAGCAACTGTCTAATGACATGACTACTGTAGCAACTTTCCAATAACATGACTACTGTAGCAACTTTCTAATGACATGACTACTGTAGCAACTTTCTAATGACATGACTACTGTAGCAACTGTCTAATTACATGACTACTGTAGCAACTGTCTAATGACATGACTACTGTAGCAACTCTCTAATGACATGACTACTGTCGCAACTTTACAATAACATCACTACTGTAACAATTTTCTAATGATATGACTACTGTAGCAACTCTCTAATGACATGACTACTGTAGCAACTTTCCAATAACATGACTAATGTAGCAACTCTCTAATGACATGACAACCGTAGCAACTTTCCAATGGCATGACGACCTTATCAACTTTCTAATGACATGACTACTGTAGCAACTCTCCAATGACATGACTACTGTAGCAACTCTCCAATGACATGACTACTGTAGCAACTTTCCAATGACATGACTACTGTAGCAACTTTCTAATGACATGATTACTGTAGCAACTTTCAAATGAGCTGATTACTGTAGCAACTTTCAAATGACCTGACTACTGTAGCAACTTTCTAATGACATGACTACTGTATCAACTCTCCAATGACATGACTACTATAGAAACTTTCTAATGACATGACTACTGTAGCAACTTTCTAATGACATGACGACTGTAGCAACTTTCTAATGACATGACTACTTTAGCAACTCTCTAATGACATTTCAACTGTAGCAACTTTCGAATGACATGACTACTGTAGCAACTCTCTAATGACATGAATAAGGTAGCAATTTTCCAATGACATGACTACTGTAGCAATTTTCCAATGACATGACTACTGTAGCCACTCTCTAATGACATGACTACTGTAGCAACTTTCTAATGACACGACTACTGTAGCAACTTTCTAATGACATGGCTACTGTAGCAATTTTCCAGTGACGTTACTCAGGATACATATACCTATAAATGTGGAACACATCAAAATTCCCCCTTTGCTAAATATGTGCCTCTTCGGCTTTTTATTGCTCTGTTATTTTTTTAAAGTAGATCTTATACTGATAAATCATTTCATTTCAAACTGAATCTCTTTCAGGATATTTCATCTATGTAATTTTATTAAAACTTGACTTTCCATTTTTTACAGAGCTCTTTATACAATATATCTATTTATTTTATCTAAGTCCTGTTGACACCTGAATTTAAAAAATACTAGCTAATTACCCGCGCTTTGCAGCGGTAAATTAGGATTTCAGTTAGCGTTGACTTTTTCAAAACCCCTTTCAATTCAATCTGGATCATGATGGGTATACTAAATATATTAATTTAAACTGTCTTATTTTTATTTCTCAAGATTCTCAGTAGTAAAAAAAACGTCTTTGGGCCCCCGGACCCCATAAGTGTGATTTCTAAAAAATATGTACGCCAATAATCGTTGCCAGAGGCTACTCTACAACTTACCAAAGTGCCATGCCTCTACCTACTCGGAAAGTAGGAAAATTAGTGACGAGTAAGATTTTAATATAAGAAAAAAAACTACATTTGGGCCCCGGACCCCCGTAAGTGATAATTTAAATATTGTTTTTCCCTGTTACCATCGTAGAAATGTACAGTGTAACCCCTACATACGAAAGCTTCTGGTTACGAAAAATTCAGGGTACGAAATGTTTTTCAAAGATTTTTATGCCCCAGAACACGAAAAAAAAATTCAGGTTACGAAATTTTAAATTTTACGAGATCTCAACTCGTCGCTGAGAGTAATTTTAAAAAGCGCGCGCTGCCAGACTTTGAACTTGGGTAGACTCACTCACAACCTCCCGCTCACCCATTGGTTATCTCCCTACTCAGACGCTAGCTGACGCCATAAGATCCTGCTTTCCTATTGGTCGGCAACTATCCCGCCTTGCTTACGAACGGGCGTTCATCTCTCTCTCTCTTTTCGTTCCGACTGCGGTATCGTATGCTTTCGATTGTTCGACGTGCTGTTTGTGTTACTGCACACTGTACTTAGTGTTTACTATACTATTACTGTATAATAACGTATGTACAGTAGTGTACTACGTATTGAACTTAATAGCCATGGGTCCCAATAATGGTGCCGAAGGAAAGAAGAAGCAATACACCTTCACTGATCCAAAATCTTTTACAGTTGTACCGTAACTTTTATACAGTAGCAAAGAAAACGGACCATTTTCTTAGGGCTTGGAGGCGATAACTAGGCTATAACTACATAATTGAATAATCTCATGGTGTTTCTGGAATGGATTAGGGTGTTTTTAACTGTTGGGTTAATTATTGAATGATAGAAATGGCTGCATTGTATGTTTATTACTATTAATTAGCGTGTTTATGAAAAAAAGTGACTTTTGGTAAGGCCTGGAACGGATTAGGCTATTTACATGTAAAACGCGACCCACGATACGAAAAAATCAGGATACGAAATCGCATCCTGAACGTATTAATTTTGTATCCTGGGGCACCACTGTACTTAACAACTACCTAAAGTTTCATGCTTTCACCTACAAGCTAAATAAAAGACTTAGTGATTTTCATTTTTTATATAGCTTATATCAGGAAAAAGCAAAATAATGGGCCCCTTACACTAGGGGTGGTCACCTGGGGTTGAAACAGCCTATGACCTTTCTCGGGTCAAATTCGGGTCCCATGCAAAATTTCAGCACCTTGGGTCCAACGGTGTGAAATTGTATTGATAACAAACAAACAAACTTCCCACTTTGTATATTAGATAGTGGTTGGATGTTGTGTAACTATGGAATTGTATTAAAATAAGAGCCACCAGCGGTAGTGGAATGACTTCAAATGTCTTCTAGAATAAAAGAGTTAGAAATTAAATCCGCTTTTAGGTACATTTTTTAAACAAACATTTTTTTTAATGTCACGCAGTTCTTGTTGACTTAAAAACTGAACATTAAAAAAAAAAAACAACATGCGATGTACTCTTCGCAGGTGTTAAATTGTTGAAGCCAATGAGTATAAACTTCAAGTTTAAAAAAAAGTAATTTTAAAAAATACTTTTTAAGATAAGAAAGCTACAGTTTTATTTTAATGGAAGTAAAGAAATGGGTCATTGAACTTGTAGGGTTATCTTTCGAAAATCAAAAAAAACAAAACTTTCCTTGAATATCAATATCGGAAAAAAAAAACATTTAGCTGTAAACGTCTTTAAAGTGTTATTTTACGTTTGTCTAGTGCACAATTTTAGTAAATATATGGTTTTTTTAAAATTTAGCATTAATTCTTGTAACGTTTTTACATAACGTATTAACGGTATTATTTTCTTAAAATTAATTGTTTCGTACGTAATGCCGTAATGTTTTCTGTCATCAGTTCTCCTCCCCTACCCCCTTCTCTGACACTTCGCCACATCGCCCGGCTTGAAAGACACATTTTTATACATTTTACTTTTCATTTATTTTATTCCGTTTTTCATTGTTTTCTTCTTATTTATATGATTTCTTTATATGTGTTCTTTCGAGATTGACGAATCCTACTTCGTTTTTCTCTCGTTTTACATAATATTTTCAATTTCAATGTTGTTTATGCGTTGCTTAGAATTGATTAAGGATTTTAAATATAAAACTAAGTTCGATCTACGAAAAATCCATGATACGAAAGCCACCTCAGAACTGATTATTTCGTATCTTGAGGTTACACTGTATCTAACATGAAATTGCAAATCAAGTACTATTTTATCTCATGGGTAGAGAATGACTTACTGAATAAGCCACATAATCTATACAAGTTGATTATTTAAGATCAATGTTTCACTCCCTGTTATAACAACATTATTTCAAATATTCCTTACAGCTGCGAGAGAAGACTTTTTTACCATTAAATAAATGAAAAATTAATTACTAACTTTAATGAATATACCGTGATTGACATTTAATATAGCTATCTAAGCCACAGAGCATGTTATGGCTGACAACATTTGTACATTAAAGATTGAGTCATGAGCAAAAACAGAAAAATTAAATTTTATTCAACTCATGGCATCTAACCATCCCTGTGGCGCTACAACCCATGTATGGCTTGGGCCTGCCTCACGACCTCCTTCCACTCAGACCTTATCAACGCATTTCTTCTTCAATATTGGATGCCCAGTTGTTGTAGATCTACATCATCCATCCATCTACGCCTAGGTTTTCCCTTGAGCCGTTTTCCTCTGAGGTGTTGATAGTGTACCCTCTTTACTCCTCTAACATTATACATTCTTTGTAGGTGTCCTGCCCAATGCAGTCTGCCCTTTTTTAATTTCTGCAACTATTATGATATCCTGATATGACAGCTTTTCTTTCTTAACATTTATTTATAACATACACATATATAGTGCTTTCATTATGTCTTTCAAATTAAAAGTTATCTTTTCCTTTCAACATATTTTTCCGGGGAGAGGGCGGCAAATTTGGGTTCTGCCCCGGGCGTCACATACCCATAGGCTACGCCGCTGTACCCACGTCACGCCTTCGGTCGTCCTAGAAGATAATGGTGGATTGCGTCACCTTCAAACGTGATGCGTGGACCACGACAGACAACAAGTTCAACTTTGACATCTGCCTAGTGCGTGATCGCGACCAATAAAAAGGCAAACGCTCGCCTCCTGCTGTCAAACCTTCTCAACTCTACAGATCGTTGCTGTCTCCAGCATTTGTCACTGAAGTCGGTGAGTTCTGGCAAACATTTTACGTTCATTAGAAACTTAACTAGGGAAAAGATCCCATTCCTCTTAATATATAGGCTTACAAATATATATATATATATATGTATGTATGTATGTATGTATGTATATATATATATATTTACTGTGACCCGCGGCATAGCATACACCACAGGCTTGCTCAAAAACGGTGGAAATATGGTGAACACAAACAGCAGCTAGAAGACATGAGAACAACGCAGGTGAACGCCGGTGGAGGGGGAACCCCCGACGCAAATTTGGTCTCGAGACATGCGCATCATTATATGCACACGTCTTGTGGTTTTTTCTGGTGAATTATATATATAGATTCACCCTGTTAATTGACGATTGTAAGATACACTCAGTTTTATTTGATTTTAGGTGTTCTTAGACAATTTTCATCAGGTTATTGTCCTTATCAAGTAATAGGTTGCTCTGAGGCGCCTACGACACCCACTTCTTTTCAAAAACCCAATTTATGCATGTATTACAGTTACATAGACACACAAAACGTGGAGTGTACGAACGTGCCTCAGATATTAATTGATAACAGAAAACATTGAATACGATCTCAATAAGCGATAGACAAATTTCTAAAGTTGAAGCTAGCTGACAGGAAATATTTGAATTCGCATTTCTGGTAACCCCAAAAATGATTAAGATTGAAAAGCTTTTCATTAGAAATCTGCAGTGTTTGGTATATCTCATTTCCTAAACCTTGTTAATACAAGCTTATCTTCTTGCAGTACAATGTCCAGACTTGCCATCCTTCTGGTTTGCCTTCCGGCCTTGGCTTTGTGCGCCGTTGACTGGAATGCCGTCGCCGTGAGTTCATTCACGAAGATCGACGCAAACAAAGATGGCAGCTTGGAGAAACCGGAAGTTGAGCGTTACTTCAGTGTAAGTGTATCAGTCGTGTCGGACATGTGATTTATGTATAGCAGTGCGGACTATGGCATCAAATGTTTTGATTGTGAGCGGTTTTAAATACACGTAGACATTATCATAAGCAAATAAATTACTCATACCATAAAATAAAATAACAACATGAGGTAACGCGTTGCTTCCCTTCAATGATAATTTCATTTGGTATTGTACATTTTTACATTCTTTATATTAACTTCACGGTCTTGTCGGTCTGTCTTGGTCCTGAGAAACAACACAATTTAAAAATGATCAACTTTTCGTGATGCTATCGAGCTGAAATTTTGCACATAGCGTTTTGCTACCTAACAATGAATTGCATAAAAAATTCAGATCGATCAAATGTACCTTAGCTAAATTAATGAATTTTAAGTTTATGTATCTATGTAACGAGTACATTTTTGTTGCTAGAATTTTGCCGGTGCGTATTATGTTGAACAAACCTTTTAATAGTTTCCTGTCGTTCGGTGCGTATTATGTTGAACAACCTTTTTAATAGTTTCCTGTCGCTCGGTGCGGTGCAGTGCTTGTTATAATAACATGCTTTTACAATATATTCCCGATCTGTAAATGTTTATCCTCGTCTGTCACTCTGTCACGCGTTGCGAATTACATTGAAAATAATCAATACTTTTAATTATGTCTCGTATATTAGAGATTTATAATTTTAAAAAAATTGTTTTTACGGGTTGTTTAAATAACGAAACGAATTGTTCGCCCTCATGAAGATTCCCAATAAACAAGAAATTTATTTCAAAACATGTACACAATTTTGCATTTCTATAAACAGCAAACTTATGACACCAACAATGATGGCAAAGTCACCAAACCAGAATATGTTGCCGTCATAACTGCCGGGAACACTGACGCTGCCACCATCAGGGGCCTGACCAATCTCTTCGATGCCCTGGACTTCAACAACGACAACACCATTGACAAGATCGACAACGACATTTTGTTTGACAGAATCGACGGAGACAACAACAGACACGTCTCACAACAGGAGTACACACTGTAAGTGAGGCGTACCGCTAGGTGGTCATTGTAAGTGAGGCGTACCGCTAGGTGGTCATTGTAAGTGAGGCGTACCGCTAGGTGGTCATTGTAAGTGTGGCGTACCGCTAGGTGGTCATTGTAAGTGAAGTGTACCCCTAGGTTGCCAATGACGTCATTTAAGAGTTATTTCTTTTAGACACAGTAATCCCCCCTTGGCCACTACGAGGATCAATTTTTACCGGACTTAGCGAGATTTTAAATACAGTTTTAACAAGACTAAAAATTAGCTCCTAGAAATTTCGAGAACCATTTAAGAGGTCCCCAAGAAAATGGCGCCGCCGTGTAAAGAGACGTAACTTAAAGTCATCGGAAGAGCAAGAAAAGTCTTCATCACATTCATTGTCGTAATGTTTACTGCTCACCATGTTCATCCTGTCACCAGGTCATGTTTATCTACGTGTAGTTTGCTATATAATTAATGTAAACTTATCAACCGATTATTTTAATTGTTGGCGTCCCTACTTCGTGGAAGTTTAATTTGCCTCGCGCCTTGGACTCTATCGCGATAAATGAGAGGTTACTGGTTGTTGTTAATGTTCATTTAATTAGCCGCTTGCATTTATATAATTTTAAAAATATAAAGAGGTTTTACATAAAATTGCATTTTTTATTAAACCAAATGACTGCAGGGTGACTGATATTTAAATCTAATCTTTCGTTTATATTAATTTATATTTAATATATAGCACACCCAGTGACGTCATTAGGGGGTGCGGTGGACCCGAACCGCCCCGGATGACACCAACCCTAGTGACGCCTCTGAGCACACCGATTTAAAAAAATCATGTTAAGCCTGGTACCTATTGGAATTCAGGACGTGTTAGCGCATTTTCGTATTATGTATCAGTACTTATGTTAGATATAAGAATTATGTAGTTATCAGTAATTGTGTTTAGATTTTAGACATATTTTTATGAATTTTCTTGCGTAATGAATATACCTGATATTTTTTTATTTAAAAGTCATTTCTTTACATTTAAAAAAAAAATATTATTTTCTCTTTAATCCAACTACAAGTCACCACAAATGATGACGTAAAACTCTCTAAACTTTTACACATATTCTAATGACGTCAATAAAAAAAAAACTAATTCTTTTGCACCCATTCGCACCACTCTTCAATGCTTGAAGAATTATGCATGCGACTTCCGGCAATGGCGGCCGTTCCCTGCGCTAGTGTTACCTCTCGATTCGAAATATTTTTTGGTAGTTTTAACGGGGTTTTTAAACGGATCGAGTAACTGAGTGTTGATGCACAAATGGCAGGTCGGGGCATACAAAAAACATATATACATCATGGGTCAAGGACTTATGGATGCTGAGGTCTAGGGTGATGACAGACGGACGGACGGACAAAGCGGGTGCAATAGCGATTTCGACATCTCGAAAATGCGCTAAAAATCCGCCTGAATAGGATCTAGTGTGTAAACATAATTTCGCTTGGTAATTAAAGTACGCGGTCGGACATCAAAGGTACAATTAATCTGACACTGATTGTTACCTGGGATGGACACCAAAAGGCGGTTTGGCCAAAATGTACAATTTTAGATCCCCATTACCGATAGTTTCTAGCTTCGACGAGTTAAAAAAACTTAATATGTACGTTATTCAACATGTTAACATTGTGTATTTCCGTTCTCAAGAAAACTAACCAAATATTTTTGGAAGGAGAAGTTCAATATCGTGAAAGCCTTTGCAACTAAAATAGAAAATTAAAATATTTGGGGAACAGCGTAGGTACAAATACACAATTGATAAAAACAATCTTTAAAAAATTAGAAAATTGCACAAATATCGGTATACCTTGAATTATTATTTATTTTTCATTAACAGATGGTTTGAACTGGCTGTTTAATCCCGTCTTTTGATGAGTGTTGAACCACTTTGTTGGCCATATAAACCACATGATAATGAATCTTTGGAATATTTGAACTGATCAACGATGTGTACCTTTTTATGAACACTGAAATAAATGGAATTTTGTCTCGCATATAATACTTGTGTATTTCGTTGTAAAAGTATGTGTTAGTTTGTACTATTTATCTCTGATATGAAGACAAATATAATTTAACATTTGGTACAACCAATAACAACTCCAGGTAAAAATTGACAAAGAAGCCTCTAAAATTATATATTCTTTTAATACACGTTTCCTATTAGTATTAAAAAAGAATTAAGCTAGCTTCCCCTTTTTTATTTTAAACAAATGATTTACCCAACAATATCTCAACAGGAAAAAAAGTTAGGTTCTTTGCTGATAATTGTATGATCTATAGATCAAATAAATCAGAACAAGATTGCAAAATTTTACTAAAAGACTTAGATGAATTAATAAAATGGGAAACTAACTGGAGTATGTCCTTCCACCCAGAAAAGTGTCAACTGTTAAAAGCAACAAAGAAAAAGAAACGAATAAATTCAAAATACTTCATTCATGGAAAAGAACTAATCCAAACTAGTGATGCGAAATATTAGGAATCCCCATGTCAATAAAGTTATAAACAAAATAAAAAAAGACCTTAGTTTTTATAAAAAGAAACTTTTACAAATGTAATAAAGATATTAAACTAAAATGCTACTTCACCCTGGTGAGACCTATACTAGAATATGCATCTTCTGTATGGGACCCTTCCACCAAAGAAAGTATTGACAAAATAGAACAAAGTAAAAAAATAAAAGAGCTACCAGATTCATTACTGGAGAATATTCAAAACTGACAAGAGTAACACCATTAGTTAAATCATTAAACCTTGAAACACTAGAGGATAGAAGAACCAAGAGTAAATTAGTAATTGTACATAAAACAATTAATTCTAATTTAGAAATACAACACAAAGATAACCTAATACAACCCTCAGATAAACATAAAGATAAGAACACCTTTTTTTATTCCATAAGCAAGAACAAACATATACATATTTTCGTTCTAGCCAGTTTATTTTACGTCCAGTTTGGTATAAGTCCAGTTTGGTATACGTCCAGTTTTTTATACTTCCAGTTTGTTATACGTCCAGTTTGGTATAAGTCCAGTTTGGTATAAGTCCAGTTTGGTATAAGTCCAGTTTGGTATACGTCCAGTTTGGTATATACGTCCAGTTTGGTATATACGTCCAGTTTATTATACGTCCAGTTTTTTATACTTCCAGTTTGGTATACGTCCAGTTTGTTATACGTCCAATTTTGTATACGTCCAGTTTGGTATACGTCCAGTTTGATATACGTCCAGTTTGGTATACGTCCAGTTTATTATACGTCCAGTTTTGTATACGTCCAGTTTGGTATACGTCCAGTTTGGTATACGTCCAGTTTGGTATACTTCCAGTTTGATATACGTCCAGTTTGGTATACGTCCAGTTTGGTAAACGTCAAGTTCTGTACACGACTAATGTTCTGGATTAAGGATGTATGTATGCCGAGGTTTCACTGTCTGAGATCATTTACGCACCACATTAACTGGGCGTTCAAGTGCGACTTTATGGTTCCGTATTTAATGAACGAGCAAAATTTTGAAAGGAAACTTTATAACTAGACATCAGGTAGGTAATGTTTCATGTTTTTAGGAAAGGACCAGGAAAGAGATAGTAAAGGCTAAAGTTAAGAGTACATGAACCAACAAAATGGATTCATCTATAAGAACAAGATACTAAAATGTAATAGACATTGAAATTGTTTCATAGTATTTGTAATGATTGAAATAAATTAAACTTTAATGTATTTTTTAAAATTAAGGTTAAAGCATTATCACTAATCATTAAAGTCTAACATGGAAATAAAGAAAATAATAATCTGATACTACAATTATGGGAATAAAGAAACATTTTCTTGTCCCATATGGAAGCCAGTAAAACCAAAATATCAACACTTATATCTCTAATAAAAGTCGAAAACAAAATATAAACGATTCATAAGACTAAGACGCAATAATATTCTATTTACTAAATTATTTAGATATAACTTTAACTTCTGTGATGTATAAGATAAAAATAATATGCAGACTAAGTCACTCTAGTATAAATATAACCGCCGATTTTTTACACGTTTACTCCAGGAGAGTTGGCGCCCAATATTAACATCGAGGGGTGCGGCTATCAGTTAAAGACATCATAGGTGCCATTATGTCATTGACCGAAAAACATCTAAGGTGTGACCACATCTCGAACTGAACATCATCAACATTGTTGCCCTGTCAGCTGAGTGACATCAAGGGCGGGGCCATCATCAGCTGAGTGACATCAAGGGCGGGGCCATCATCAGCTGAGTGACATCAAGGGTGGTACTATCACTAGCTAAATGACAATAAGGGCGGGGCCAACATCAGCAGAGTGACATCAAGGGCGGGGCCATCATCAGCTGAGTGACATTAAGGGCGTGGTCGTAGCAGCTGGAAGTCATCAGAGACCTAGCGTCTCGACCAAAGCCAGCTGCGATCAGTTGATCAGACAAAAATCTCTCGCTGTCCGTAAATATTCTTCAAATGATTACTGTATACAATCGATATCTAGAATCGGTAAGTTTATATTTTTATTTTTGTTATTTACATAGCATTAATTGATTGATGGTCAATAAAAGAATATCAACCTTCTCCCTTTCTCTACACCAGGCGTCTCCAAACCACGGCCCGAAGGCTAGATGCGGCCCGTGAGGCCCTCTCATCCGGCCGCAAGAGATCTTTTAATCTAAAAAAAAAAAGAAAATACTATTTTTACCTGTAGTTTTACAAAAAACCAAGTAGTTTAGGTTGGTAGTCGGCCCCAGAAACTGCTGTTTAACAGTGACTGAGGCTCTCAGGCAGAAAAGTTTGGTGACCCCTGCCCTACACCAATGCTCTTCAATATTATCTTGCTTGAGATTAAGAGATTTCCTCTTCCAGGAAGAAGTCCAGAAACATGTCTCTAAGCGTGGCAGTGGTCGGGGCGGGTATTGTGGGGCTGTCCACGGCAATCAACGTGCAGACTCTCATCAGCGGGGTCAAGGTCACCATCATAGCCGACTCGTTCGGCAGGGACACGACGACGCCCCTGAGTCCTGGTATCTTCCTGCCCATCCCGTCCAACATCAACATGGACCAGGTGTTAGCCAGGCAAGTTTCCTGTGACGTCACTTCCACTTACGGGTTAGAGAAGTCTTATGTTTAAAAAATAACATAATTTTTCTCAAAAATAAAGTTATGGAGCACCGTCACTGATCAGTCATCAACTATCATCATCAGTCATCGTCAGTCATCAACAGTCAACAAATAATAATAGCGGCGGCGACAAGGGTGTTTCTGTAATAAATACATATTCTCGAAAGCTTGCGATTGTTCTCTTAAAACTTTAGCAAACTCCTAGGACAATTGCTCCATCTCCTGGGCATTTCTGTACATTTTGGCGCCGTCCTAACCCCTGGACTATGTCATCATGTACACTTCTGCCACAGGGGCTTGACTAATGGCGGCGAACCGTTTTGGGGACCGCGTGCCCTAAATTAAACTAAAACCCAGGTATTGATTATATTATCGAGAGCAAAGTACCGAGGCGACAATGAATCTTTTCGATAATGATCTTTTTGCTTAGCTGGCTCGACCAAGGGCGTAATATTTTAGTCGCGTGCCGGCTGACGAGGAGGAGGGTCTTACTGTGGCAAGCGTGTCATAAGTACTCCTCCACTATTCCAGGTCTACAATCTCATTTCTAGTTACATATGAATGCTATGACTGACGTTTTTCCTAGGCTTTCTCTCTCAATCACTGATTAAATATCAGTGAGAGTTTTTGCTCTGTACACTTTGAAAGATTTGTTGGGCAAATAATTTTACGTCTTCGGGAACAAAACCGTCTGATACAGTGAATGGTTGATTGACGGATGGGAGCACCACTACCAGATGGCCAAGTCGCCGGAAGGGGAAATATCTGGCCAGACGTTTCTGTCTGGTCACTGCCTGTGGTCAAAACCTATGGAGCACGGGGAATACATCATCACTAAACTTGTGCAGGACTACAAGCCGTTGACAGACAAGGAGATACATACAATGTCACACCACAAGTGAGATGTCAAGTTGTTTTATTGTAAGATGTCAAGTTGATTATTGTAAGATGTCAAGTTGATTATTGTAAGATGTCAAGTTGTTTATTGTAAGATGTCAAGTTGTTTATTGTAAGATGTCAAGTTGTTTATTGTAAGATGTCAAGTTGTTTACTGTAAGATGTCAAGTTGTTTATTGTAAGATGTCAAAGTGTTTTATTGTAAGATGTCAAGTTGTTTATTGTAAGATGTCAAGTTGTTTAGTGTAAGATGTCAAGTTGTTAAGTGTAAGATGTCAAGTTGTTTAGTGTAAGATGTCAAGTTGTTTATTGTAAAATGTCAAGTTGTTTAGTGTAAGATGTCAAGTTGTTTAGTGTAAGATGTCAAGTTGTTTAGTGTAAGATGTCAAGTTGTTTATTGTAAGATGTCAAGTTGTTTATTTTAGTTTAATGTAAGTTTTCCGGATGTATATTGTAGAAAATGACCAGAAATAAATAACTGCTTTAATTTAGCAAAAACTAGGATCCAATTATCGTGTTAGGGCGAGCACATTTAAATTACTGTAAATTATTAAACTTAGTTTTTGTGTGTTTTTTTTTTCAAAGTTGCAATCTTAAACGGGCAAATAAATTAATTTATCCCCGAACAACTCAAATCAAATACTTATGTTATATATTAATTTAAAAATCTAAAGTGGGTAGGCCACAATTAGATTTGGTGTTAGAATCTTTGACTTTTAGACATTTTAAAAAACACTGCATTTATTGGAGGTAAATACAAAAATTACAACCAAAAAATGAAAAGAAAAACTTAATCTTTCAAACAACTCTTAATAAAGAAATTTATTAAATATAGAAATAAATTTTAGACTACTAAATAACGGGTGAAAGGCAGTAGTCTTATTTGATAACCTATGAAAGTGAAGGTTAGGCGCATACAACATTGTTTATTTTTATCAATCATGTTGCGCTGTTGTTATGGACTGTTTGATATTGATTCCTCTTCGACTGCTGTGTCTTCTCAGGTATGGCGCTAGATTTACTACAGTCGCTGTGGATAGGGTGAAGTATCTACCTTGGTTAATGAAGGAGTAAGTGTCGTTCAGGTCAGTGGCGTCGCTAGGGGGTGCGGTGGGGGCGGGCCGCCCGGGTGACACCATCAGGGGGGTGACACCAGACTGTAAAACTCTATATATTCCCGTTATTTGGCACTGGAAAACTCGGAGGAGTTCTATGGGTTAAATCGTGAGGAGGTGACACCATGAGCTACCGCCCCGGGTGACAACATGAGCTACCGCCCCGGGTGACACAAACCCTAGTGACGCCTCTGGTTCAGGTTTAAATGGTTTATTTGAAGTTGAACATGAAGAAATCATAAAAGTATTCTTTTAAAAAAAACAACCTCTCCCAGTCTTTTAAAAATCGGTGGTTAAAGTTTATTTTTCAAAATTAAAATATAAGTTAAAAAATAAAAACTTGTTAATTTTTTAAAGGCGTAAAGCGAAGCGCTGAGGCTACGGACATTCTAAAGTATTTATAATCTAAACCATGCAATACCCCATAACTGGATAAAGTGTGTGTTTGTGTGTGAGTGTATGCGTGAGTGTGTGTGCGCAAGGCAGGCCTAATGGTATAGGAGGCCCAAGGCGAAGTGAATTTGGTGGATGTAAATGAAACAGAAAAAAAATAGATATGAAAAGATTCTTGTGCGAGGCCCCCACTAATTATGAGACTAATCGGAGGCCCGAAGGCAGCTGCTTAGTTTGCCTATGCCTTAAGCTAGCCCTGGTGAGTGTGTGTGTGCGTGTGTGTGTGTGTGTGTGTGTGTGTGTGTAGTTAAGCGTATTTCTGTGTGAGGGGGCTGATGTCCGTTGCCATGAGATCCGCCCCTGGACATGTCAAACTTCACACTTATGTTCCATACCGTCAAACACTACAGTGAAATGCTTTGATAAAATTTTCAGACAAGAAGAGAAAAAAAAAGTTTTCCTTCATCCAAGACATTGCAATCTGGCAGCTCTATCTTTACAATCATTTCCAATACATTCCATCTCAATCTGTACAATCCTTTCCTATTCATTCCATCTCTATCTTTACAATCATTTCCTACTCATACCATCTCTATCTTTACAATCATTTCCTATTCATTCCATCTCTATCTTTACAATCATTCACTATTCATTCCATCTCTATCTTTACACTCATTTCCTATTCATTCCTATATATTATCCCCACACGATAAGAAAACTCCTAACTTAAGAGATTTGATTTATGTAAACACAGAACTCACGTTTTAATTGAACACACCCCTCCCCC
>MUZC01004428.1:369483-399080 GCA_002072015.1 Radix auricularia | reverse complement strand
CACTGCCTCACTGCAGCCTAACCTATCACTGCCTCACTGCAGCCTCTACTACCACTGCCTCACTTCAGCCTCACCTACCACTGCCTCACTTCAGCCTCTACTACCACTGCCTCACTTCAGCCTCTACTACCACTGCCTCACTGCAGCCTCTACTACCACTGCCTCACTTCAGCCTCTACTACAACTGCCTCACTTCAGCCTAACCTATCACTGCCTCACTTCAGCCTCACCTACCACTGCCTCACTGCAGCCTCTACTACCACTGCCTCACTGCAGCCTCTACTACCACTGCCTCATTGCAGCCTCTACTACCACTGCCTCACTGCAGCCTCTACTACCACTGCCTCACTGCAGCCTAAACTACCACTGCCTCACTGCAGCTTATACTACCACTGCCTCACTGCAGCCTCACCTACCACTGCCTCACTGCAGCCTCACCTACCACTGCCTCACTGCAGCATCACCTACCACTGCCTCACTGCAGCCTCACCTACCACTGCCTCACTGCAGCCTCACCTACCACTGACTCACTGCAGTCTCACATACCACTGCCTCACTGCTGTCTCACCTACCACTGTCTCACTGTAGCCTCACCTAGCACTGTCTCACTGCAGTCTCACCTACAACTGTCTCACTGCAGCCTCACCTACAACTGTCTCACTGCAGCCTCACCTACCACTGCCCCACTCTAGCCTCATCTACCACTGTCTCACTGCAGCCTGCCCTACCACTGCCTCACTGCAGTCTCACCTACCACTGCCTCACTGCAGTCTCACCTACCACTGACTCACTGCAGCCTCACCTACCGCTGACTCACTGCAGCCTCATCTACCACTGACTCACTGCAGCCTCACCTACCACTGCCTCACTGCATCCTCACCTACCACTGTCTCACTGCAGCCTCACCTACCACTCTCTCACTGCAGTCTCACATACCACTGACTCACTGAAGCCTCACCTACCAATGTCTCACTGCAGCCTCACTACCACTGACTCACTGCAGCCTCATATACCACTGACTCACTGCAGCCTCACCTACCACTGCCTAACTGCAGCCTCACCTACCAATGTCTCACTGCAGCCTCACTACTACTGTCTCACTGCAGCCTCACCTACCTTTGTCTCACTGCAGCCTCACCTACCACTACCTGACTGCAGTCTCACCTACCACTACCTGATTGCAGTCTCACCTAGCACTGTCACACTGCAGTCTCAACTACAACTGTCTCACTGCAGCCTCACCTACAATTGTCTCACTACAGTCTCACCTACCACTGCCTCACTCTAGCCTCATCTACCACTGCCTCTGCAGTCTCACCTACCACTGTCTCACTGCAGCCTCCCCTACCACTGACTCACTGCAGCCTCACCTACCACTGACTCACTACAGCCTCACCTACCAATGTCTCTTTGCAGCCTCACTAGCACTGTCTCACTGCAGCCTCACCTACCACTGCCTCACTGCAGTCTCACCTACCACTGACTCACTGAAGCCTCACCTACCAATGTCTCACTGCAGCCTCACTACCACTGTCTCACTGCAGCCTCACCTACTACTGACTCACTGCAGCCTCACTACCACTGACTCACTGCAGCCTCACCTACCACTGCTTCACTGCAGCCTAACCTACCACTGCCTCAGTATAGCCTCACCTACCACTGTCTCACTACAGCCTCACTACCACTGCCTCAGTATAGCCTCACCTACCAATGTCTCACTATAGCCTCACCTACCACTTCCTCAGTATAGCCTCACCTACCAATGTCTCACTGCAGCCTCACTACCACTGTCTCACTGCAGCCTCACCTACTACTGACTCACTGCAGCCTCACTACCACTGTCTCACTGCAGTCTCACCTACCACTGCCTCACTGCAGCCTCACCTACCACTGCCTCAGTATAGCCTCACCTACCACTGACTCACTAGAGCCTCATCTACCACTGACTCACTGCAGCCTCACCTACCACTGCCTCACTGCAGCCTCACCTACCACTGACTCACTACAGCCTCACCTACCACTGCCTCACTGCAGTCTCACATACCACTGTCTCACTGCAGTCTCACCTACCACTGTCTCACTGTTGCCTCACATACCACTGACTCACTGCAGCCTCATATACCACCGCCTCACTGCTTCCTCACCTACCACTGCCTCACTGCTGTCTCACCTACCACTGCCTCACTGCAGCCTCACCTACCACTGCCTCACTGCAGCCTCACCTACCACTGTCTCACTGCTGACTCACCTACCACTGCCTCACTGCTGTCTCACCTACCACTGCCTCACTGCAGCCTCACCTACCACTGCCTCACTGCTGACCCACCTACCACTGCCTCACTGCTGACCCACCTACCACTGCCTCACTGCTGTCTCACCTACCACTGCCTCACTGCAGCCTTACCTACCACTGCCTCACTGCTGACTCACCTACCACTGCCTCAGTGCTGACTCACCTACCACTGCCTCACTGCAGCCTCACCTACCACTGCCTCATTGCTGACTTACCTACCACTGCCTCACTGCTGTCTCACCTACCACTGTCTCACTGCAGCCTCAACTACCACTGCCTCATTGCTGACTCACATATTACTGCCTCACTGCTGTCTCACCTACCACTGCTGTCTCACCTACCACTGTCTCACTGCAGCCTCACCTACCACTGCCTCATTGCTGACTCACCTACCACTGCCTCACTGCTGACTCACCTACCACTGCCTCACTGCTGTCTCACCTACCACTGCCTCACTGCTGTCTCACCTACCACTGCCTCACTGCTGCCTCACCTACCACTGCCTCATTGCTGACTCACCTACCACTGCCTCATTGCTGACTCACCTACCACTGCCTCACTGCTGTCTCACCTACCACTGTCTCACTGCAGCCTCACCTACCACTGCCTCATTGCTGACTCACCTAACACTGTCTCACTGCAGCCTCACCTACCACTGCCTCATTGCTGACTCACCAATCTTCTTCAATCAACATTAATTCATGTCGTCTTTCCTCGGCTCATTAAAATTGGTTAGTGATTTAAATCTAGCGCCATTTTCATACGTTGATAGAAATTTGTGGTCATTGATTCACTTCTGGTGTTCCTTTTGAAACACAAACTCACGCGACAAGCACTGGCCTTGAACTCATTTGATCTTAACGTATTGTAAATTAAAGTCCAACTTTGACCCCAGTAAGATTGATGTTTGAGCCGTGGCAAACCTTCAAGGCTGCTGGCGTGGCTTTTAATCTTGTAGCACCTGAGTCTAGAAGTCAACAGTTTTCAGAATTTCCTTTGGCGCTTTCCCTCTAATTAAGCACCCTGTTTGTCCCTGACGCCATGAACTTTGACCCCAAGCAATAACTTACCGGATGTGACTTCGGACGTCAGTTTAGGGTCCACAATGAACAATTCATCAACAAAATACGATTGTTGCTGTTGTTGAAGGTCATTGGTCAGAGTCAAACGTGTTTATGTATGTGAGTGTGTGTGTTAGTTAATGTTTTGTTTTATGTGTATGTATGATTTTGCGTTACTTCAAACTATTGGTCTTTTCCTTATCAATTTGATCACGACTTATAACAAGTGTGTGGGTGGGAGTGTTAAGAGTAAAAGTGAAGAGTAAGAGTGGTGTTAAGAGTAAGAGAAGTGTTAAGAGTAAGAGTGGTGTTAAGAGTAAGAGTGCTGTTAAGCGTAAGAGTGCTGTTAAGAGTAAGAGTGGTGTTAAGAGTAAGAGTGGTGTTCAGAGTAAGAGTGGTGTTAAGAGTTAGAGTGGTGTTAAAGAGTAAGAGAAGTGTTAAGAGTAAGAGAAGTGTTAAGAGTAAGAGTAGTGTTAAGAGTAAGAGGGGAATATAGCACGATGCAACGTTTGGTTACATTTGAAAAACAAAAATCATTTTAAAAAATTGTATTTTTAACAAGAAAAAATAGTCAAAACTTTTAAGTCACGAATTTGTGGTCCCAAACATTGATTTAGATTCTTTTCTTTAAAAAATTCACATTATGGCTCTAATGTTACTTTTAGTTGTTTGAATACAAGTCTCAATTTGTGTGCGCATGTTTGTAAATTGACTGGCAAGATTCAAAAAACATTTCCTATATTGATAGTTGATGAGTATCTTATAAAGTAACATAGCATAATAACTCAGGTATCAGTATCTAATAATTTAACGTGGCCTTATACCTCAGGTATCAAAGCAATGGAAGAAAGAGTTTCTCATCATGGACAATGACATATTTCTATTGCCCCAGTAAGTATATCGATTGCCTCAGTAAGTATTTCGATTGCCCCAGTAAGTATTTCGATTGCCCCAATAAGTATTTCCATTGCCTCAGTAAGTATTTCTATTGCCCCAGTAAGTATTTCGATTGCCCCAGTAAGTATTTCTATTGCCCCAGTAAGTATATCGATTGCCTCAGTAAGTATTTCGATTGCCCCAGTAAGTATATTGATTGCCTCAGTAAGTATTTCAATTGCCCCAGTAAGTATATATGTTGCCTCAGTAAGTATTTCGATTGCCTCAGTAAGTATTTCGATTGCCTCAGTAAGTATTTCGATTGCCCCAGTAAGTATTTCGATTGCCCCAGTAAGTATTTCGATTGCCCCAATAAGTATTTCGATTGCCCCAATAAGTATTTCGATTGCCCCAATAAGTATTTCGATTGCCTCAGTAAAGTTATGAATTTTGCTACAAATTTAATTTCTCTCGATGATGATTTGCCATTACATAGAGATAACAACACTGACTATAATGAGCGCGTACAAACCAAACTCAGACTAAGTTAACTCTGAGCCAGTAATATCTGAGCCAGTAATATCTGAGCCAGTAATATCTGAGCCAGTAATATCTGAGCCAGTAATATCTGAGCCAGTAATATCTGAGCCAGTAATTTATGAGCCACTCCTACTTTGAATTTCTATTGCAAATTACTTGAACGCGCAACTGATTTTTTCTAACCACCACCCCCAAAGTCCTACTTAATGTATTCCTGCACTACAAATACCACATAAGTTCATCTTATAACCTGCAATACACCTTTGATTCTCACTATCCTCATCTTTCTTGCACCAATCCCTTTCCTTCAGTCTTTCTTAAGACGTTCACTACCCTCACATCTCTCAGTCCTACCAGCTCTTCCCCGTGTCTCACTGTCGTACCAGCTGTTCCCCGTGTCTCACTGTCCTACCAGCTCTTCCCCGTGTCTCACTGTCGTACCAGCTGTTCCCCGTGTCTCACTGTCCTACCAGCTGTTCCCCGTGTCTCACTGTCCTACCAGCTCTTCCCCGTGTCTCACTGTCGTACCAGCTCTTCCCCGTGTCTCACTGTCGTACCAGCTCTTCCCCGTGTCTCTCTGTCGTACCAGCTGTTCCCCGTGTCTCACTGTCGTACCAGCTGTTCCCCGTGTCTCACTGTCGTACCAGCTGTTCCCCGTGTCTCACTGTCCTACCAGCTGTCCCCCGTGTCTCACTGTCCTACCAGCTGTTCCCGACATCTCTCAGCTCACAGTCCTACCAGCTGTTCCCGACATCTCTCAGCTCACAGTCCTACCAGCTGTTCATCTCTCAGCTCACAGTCCTACCAGCTGTTCCCGACATCTCTCAGCTCACAGTCCTACCAGCTGTTCCCGACATATCTCAGCTCACAGTTCTACCAGCTGTTCCCGACATCTCTCAGCTCACAGTCCTACTAGCTCAGTGGTTCTTAACCTTTTTGGAAGTACCGAACCCCACCAGTTTCATATGCACCTTCACCGAACCCTTCATTATTAGTAGTAATATAGATGCCTTGAGTCGGGTGCTGTCTTGACCTCCCTCCGCCGAACCCCGGCGACTGACTCACCGAACCCCTAGGGTTCGATCGAACCCACGTTAAGAACCACTGTACTAGCTCTTCTCTGTGTCTCTCAGCTCACAGTCCTACCAGCTGTTCCCGACATCTCTCAGCTCACAGTCCTACTAGCTCTTCTCTGTGTCTCTCAGCTCACAGTCCTACCAGCTGTTCCCCGTGTCTCTCAGTCCTACCTGCTGTCCCCCTTGTCTCTCAGTCCTACCAGCTGTTCCCCGTCTCTCACAGTCCTACCAGCTGTTCCCCGTGTCTCACAGTCCTACCAGCTGTTCCCCGTGTCTCTAACACCAATGCGTCTTCTCTGCTTGCCAGCAAGGATTCAGACATCATTGATGTTGGATTTTTCCTGGAGCCGAACGTCTACTTGAACGGCGTGGATGATGATATCATGGATTTACTCATCCACAAGGTCAAGGCCTATGTTCCTCACTTAGCGGTGAGTGCCTCCCTGCAGCGGTTCTCATGGTCAAAAGGAAATTTATAAAATTTTCGAACCATCCAAGCTAACAGTGTGCGCTTACTTTAATTTGGTACTTTAATTAGCGCTACTACTGATTAAAAATGTGTTTAATATTCGAGAAATTTTTAATCGATTAATCGATTAATTTCAATTAATTATATTTTCATAAAGCATATTTAGATCCCGTTAAGTAGCGATTTATTATTTAACGAAATCAGTTAAGTCGCGGTAATTCCATGGCTGCCACATTTTGTGATGTAACACAACCAATTTGTTCTGCTGTGCCAGATATGAAAAAAAAAACTCTGTGTTTGCCTATGCACGTCTAAATAAAGAGCAATAATACGAGGGGAAAGTATGTAAATAAAAAGAATTATTTATAAAATAGAGAAAAGCATTAGTATAGTTTTTTCTTACATTTTATTCGATCAGATTAATTTTTTTCGTTAATTTTACGGTTTATCGACTAATTAATCGCTATTTTCAGCCGCCCTAATTTAAATGCTTATGTATGTTTATACGTTTTACTGTTTATACGTTTTCCTGCATTTGGTAGAACGCAATAATTAGGTTGATTGAAAAAATTACATCGCGTGTTGGTAACTTAATTATGTTAAATTTTTTTAAAGAAAAATTCTTTGCAGATGATATAAAAAATATATTTTCTGTATTTATCCACCCATACCTATGAGGCATTCTAGTAGCACACTTTGAGTCGGAATACATAAAGTTTTCATTTAAATCTCTGTAGCTAAAAGGTTAAATCCTTGAGCCTTGCGACCAGAGTATTGAACCTGAGCCACAAGTAAATATAAGAAGTAGAAGACCTACCAACTATTGATACAATTAACGTATCTATAAGAATAGACGGTCTTGGTGCAAGGAAAGGGCAAAACGTTATAGCGTTTTTATCGTATGTTTGATATTATCGTCCCTAACACAACAGGGGCGGCACTAGATGTGTAGCCACGGAGTGTTATCTTACACCCTTGTTTAAACAATGACAACAAAGAGGGTTATAGGGTTTTTTGGGGGAAGGGGGTGATGTTCATTATTATGGTCAATAATTTACAACATTATTATTTTCGTTTTTCTCAGGGCGCTGATATAATAAAGAAATGGGCGGCCAGGACACCTTACAGGGAGCCGCCTATGGTGGAAATGGAGATGATGCGATGTGGTGGTGGCCCTGTTTTGCCAGTGAGTAAATGTGGGGGTGGCCCTGTTTCGCCAGTGAGTAAATGTGGGGGTGGCCCTGTTTTGCCAGTGAGTAAATATGGGGGTGGCCCTGTTTTGCCAGTGAGTAAACTTTGGGGTGGCCTGTTTTGCCAGTGAGGAAATGTGGGGGGTGGCCCTGTTTTGCCCGTGAGTAATTTCAGTAAATGTGGAGGGCGCCACAAACTTGGATTTGTGGAGGGGTGGGGGTGGGAGGGGGAGGAATCTTGTGCAGTTTTCCTGTGAGGCAGATTGTTAACATTTTAAATTATTTCCATAAAACTTGGGTTCCTTAGAAATCTTTAATTTTTTACAAAATTATATTTTGTCCTAAACTTTAAAGTTAGAATATTTCATAACCAGCTTACTTACAAAATTTCAATGAAAGTTAAAGCATCAAATTATGTTAAACTACAGTGTATTTGACACATTGGATCTGACCAGTGAAACGTGGCACTGCCCCCCCTCCCAAGATCACTTGTCCATAAAAGTGACCATTAGGCACATAAATGACCACATTTGTTTGATTTTTTAAAAAAAATACATTTTTTTCTGTGCTACATATACATGTCTGGACATCTTTGAAAGTTATCACAATGGATTCATCTTAGAGAAAAACTCCAATGGAACAATGTTGTCAAATGATGTGGCATGTTCAGAAATGTGAAATATTGTACATCGTAGTGCAATAATGTGCTATTGTCTTGAAATGTTCGAGAATGTTGAATTTTGTTATAAAATGCTGTTGTTTTAAAATGTTATCAAATGTTGTGAAATGTTGTAACTTGTTGTGAATTGGTGCGCAGTATTGTAGCATGCTGTGCAAAGTTGTGCGATGTTTGTATTGAGATCTTGTGCAATCCATTTTAGATTTAGATCTAGATACATAATGACGCAAATAAGAATATGCAACTGGTTGACAATCATAAAATTGTACGGATAAAATCATATTTCAAGTTTATATTTAATTTTGCCCATTTGTTATCACTGTCTTATTAAAATAATTATTTGCTCTATTACTTATAGTTATATTCATATAACTCTACATATAATCCCTACTTACAATCACATTATCTTTAAGCTAAGCAATAAAAAAAAAATTCTAACAGATGTCTTTATTGCATATTCTCTTTTCAGGTGGTTCACAATATTGGACTTGGGGCGGGGACAGTCAGCTTGGCCTGGGGCGCCGGTTCCCAGGCGGCTCACCTGGTCCAGGACATCGCCCGACTTATCAAACCTTTTGCCCGTGTGTGGAGACCTTTTCTCACGCTTGGATGACCTTTTCTCACGCTTGGATGACCTTTTCTCGCGCTTGGATGACCTTTTCTCGCGCTTGGATGACCTTTTCTCACGCTTGGATGACAAGGGTGCTTGTAATAGTTTGACAGATCTTCTCTAGAGATATCGGAAATAAAACTGATCTAAATGAAACGGTTTATCGCTCAAGCGCCCTCCAGCCCCACTAGAATCAAACGAAATACGCCTTATTTTTTCATGAGAGTTCCAAGTGTGGGGACATTGCCTTCAAATTTCGTAACATCTGTTTAAAAAAAAATCGCAACTGTCATAATGTTATGTATCATTGTGTCACTCAAATTAAAGATACGTTTATATCCTACTATCTATATTTGAGCTTTTCCTCCAAGAAGTTAGATAATTTTATTTTTATTTAAAGCCTTAAGATGTTTAATTTTCTTTTCTTTAAATAATTTAAGCGTCAATACGCGTAGGGCAGTGCTTCTCAAACTTTTTAGTATGACGGACCGGCGGGGATTTTTTTCATGGCACCAGGGACCGGTACACTATTTTACATCTACTGACGTGACAGCAATTTTTAAAATTATTATTCATGTGGTTATTGTCCAAATGTTGACGTTAATATTGACATATTCTATAAGGTTTGTATAAATGGTTGAAAATGAAGGATTATAATTTTATGTTTCGGTCTTTCTTGATCTCCTCTGCGGACCGGCGGCAGATAGGCCACGTACCACCACTTTGAGAAGCACTGGTGTAGCGCATTATTATTAACGTGGTCGATATTTATTTCCTCGGATGTTTTATAAAATGAACTGTTCTAGTGAATGTAATTCATTTGATGTCTTTTATAAACTAATATAGACATCGACATGCACTGTTTGAATGGGGAGCATGAGGTCTACAAGGGATCTCAACAACACAAAATTGGGGACCGACGTTATCACATAGATGCCCACAACTCTACCAATAGGCACAGCCCTACCAATAGTCACAGCCCTACCAATAGGCAAATCTCTACCAATAGGCACAGATCTACCAATGGGCTCATATCTACACATAGGCACAGCTCTACCAATAGGCACAGCCCTACCAATAGGCACAGCCCTACCAATAGGCACAACTGTACCAATAGGCAAATCTCTACCAATAGGCACAACTGTACCAATAGGCAAATCTCTACCAATAGGCACAACTCTACCAATAGGCAAATCTCTACCAATAGGTACAACTCTACCAATAGGCACATCTCTACCAATAGGCACAACTCTACCAATAGGCACATCTCTACCAATAGGCACCTCTCTACCAATAGGCAAATCTGTACCAATAGGCACAGCCCTACCAATAGGCACCTCTCTACCAATAGGCAAATCTCTACCAATAGGCACAGCCCTACCAATAGGCACAGCCCTACCAATAGGCACATATCTACCAATAGACCTTACTGAAAGCGAGGATGTTCCCGCTTGCCATCGGATTAGTAAATAGGTTAGCTGGCTTGTAACCCCCAAAGCTGGCAGTGCTGGGAGGTGGACCATGTACAAGATGTGCAAATTAAGATACCACACAAGGGTATTATTTAGTGCATGATTTATGATTGAAGTAGTATGATAGCAGGCATAAGCCGCAATAACCATAGACACCATGCAAGGTTTCCCCGCTCAAAACACTTCCTGTTGAGAGTGCATATGAACATAACATAAAAATTTACACGAAACGTGGACGAGAATGAACTTGCAGTTCAGAGTGACGCGTGACGTTCAATGTTCATAAACGTCTATTAGACATTTGTGGCAGGCAGCCATTAAAAAAAATCATTGAAAATAAGAGGTTCATAAAATTACAGCAGTATGGACTTGTCAGAGTCTATGTTCCCTCTATGGTTAGTTGAACCGTGTGCAAAGAAAAAAAACTCGTGCGCAAAGTTGCGCAACGTCCGTTTTTGTGCAATACTTTGATAAATCATTTAGAATAGTGGTACAGCGATAGAGCTTTTAAATTTTAAATAAAATACAAAATACACAAAATAAAACACATTTTGTAATGAAAACGATACATTTCAGCTTTATTTTTAAACTAACACAACAGTAGAAATTTTGCTTATGCCTTCATCGGTACAATAATTTTACAAAATTGGCTGAGCGGTAATTCTAAACTGCATCGGTCAATATCTGCGTGGCCGCGCAGCTTAAAGGGAATATTGGTCAGAGTTAATTGAGACTCCTCCTTTAAAAAACAAACAATTTATTTTACTTTGACTAGTGCTAATATCTACTTGTTTTAGTTTATATTAACAGAACTTTGACAAGTACTAGTATCTACTTGTCATAGCTTATATTAACAGAACTTGTCATAAAACGTGTGTGGTTCGTACCACTTTACACCTAAACTAAACCAAAATTACTGATGTCGACATCAAGCTAGATATCCTCTTTAGTTTAAATATATCAAATAAATCATGGTATGTAGCATCTATGCCTATACACAGCTCTGCAAGTATACGCTATAAGCATACGGTCCAAATATACAGGTTTGAGAGACCTGGCGATCCGGAGATACTCTAAGGAAACTCATTCTAATACATATCGAATCAATTTTTGACCCCCAAATTAATAAACTGATTAAATGTTCGTAACTGATTAAATGTTCGTACCAGGGGAAATAAAGGGTGCAGTTAAGACACAGGTATGGTTTAAATTAGCGGGCCAAATTGGTGTGACTATACATAGACTCGACATAATGGCAGGGGCAGATTCTTCAGGCTCAGGGTTGGGGCAGGGATACGCGAGAGTTACATCAATGTTATTCAACATTCTTGAAATGTAAACTTTTATCAGGCCTTAGTCCTTACGGTAGAGCTGCACCTTAAACCTCGCTTGCATTTCCGGTGGAAAGAAAAAATTTGAGATGCAAAATTTAAGTAACAAAAAATGATCTTATCTGGGTTTTTTTTAATGTGCTTTGAGCTTCTTGAGTAAGGAATGAGGTCAAATGAACAATATGTGCAAAGATTACGAAATTCGCCAGCTAACATCTCCAAATACTCGTAAGGAACCCGTTTGATGAGACTAAGGCCTGCAGCGACAACTTCCGGTTTCAGAAGGTACAATGAGTTATAGTTCTTGAGACCTTGTCAGAAGGATGAACTTCCTGTGAGCAGCAGGCGAGATGTTTGTAACTGTTGATATCGTCTGTTGTTTGGTGTCGGGACACTTTGTAAAAGGAAGTGAGTGTTTGCTGACACACACACACACACAAAGACGAGTGCGCCACTTATCGCACTTACTGCATCAATGCACGGTGTCAAATAGTACACAAAGTCGCCCCATTCAGTTACGTCATATGTCTACAGTTATTTTAAAAGCTAAGAGTGTGACCGGAAACATGTTCGAAATAATTTTTTTTCCAAGATAAATTGATAAGAAAAAGAGAATTCTTTCAGAAGTGTTTTCCATGTTAGCTAATAACTAAACACTTTTTAAACTACAATTATTTTTTTACTTCAAAGACTCGCAATAATTCATAAACTTTTAAGAACACCCCCCTCCACCCCTCTAATTTTT
Source organism: Radix auricularia (assembly GCA_002072015.1). Taxonomy (NCBI): domain Eukaryota; kingdom Metazoa; phylum Mollusca; class Gastropoda; family Lymnaeidae; genus Radix; species Radix auricularia. Next base: position 386,738 of record MUZC01004428.1, on the reverse strand, counting down.
AAATGATCAGGATCGCATGAAAAATTAACTAAGAGATTAAAAAAAATATTTTATGAATTTCGAATCAATTACTACATTAGTTTTAAATTTCCAGGAAAAGATAGTCATGTAAAAACAAACTTTAAAGATGTTGGCAATGAAATAAAGTTGATATCTAAATCAAGATTAAGAAGAACAACAACGTTTTGATAATTGCAGGGTCATTGTTTTTACTGTGCATTCTTCACTCAGGCTAGACGAGTGCATTTTATATAACGAGCAACAAAGCCCGTCCAAGGACGTTCCGCCGTCATTTCGGTGGTATGTTGTACCTCCTCTCCAACAGCCACTCGACCGGACATAAATGTGCATCACGTCAAAAATAGTATTCATTATATGTATAAGAAATAACCGAAAAAACAAAGTTTTTAATTATAAATCCCAACGGGTACCGCTCAAAATAAAGTCTTGGAAAAAAAAACTACACACAAAATAATAATAATAATAAAAATAATAAAACAAACAACAAAAAATCTGGCTTTGAGCGTCCGCGTAAACTTGTTTAATATGTAAATAAGATTTAATTTTTCTGATTGGCTGTGGAAGTCTGTAGGAGTGTGAGGGACCCATCGCTATGGATGACAGGACAGAAAATTGCCATTTATTATAATTTATATAGTATTAACTGTGCTTTCCTAGGCTAGATTTGTTAAACAGTCATGAATAAAGTCAAATTAGACTTGTCAAACAGTCATGAACAAAGTCAAATTAGACTTGTCAAACAGTCATGAACAAAGTCAAATTAGACTTGTCAAACAGTCATAAACAAAGTCAAATTAGACTTGTCAAACAGTCATAAACAAAGTCAAAATAGACTTGTCAAACTGTCATGAACAAAGTCAAATTAGACTTGTCAAACAGTCATAAACAAAGTCAAATTAGACTTTTCAAACAGTCATAAACAAAGTCAAATTAGACTTGCCAAACAGCCATGAACAAAGTCAAATTAGACTTGTCAAACAGTCATTAACAAAGTCATAAACAAAGTCAAGTTTGATTATAATTTATATCATGATATCAAATTTTATTTGGGCAAACAAGTGAGAAAACGTAAGAGTCGGATCGTTCTACAGCTAATGTGTACAAACAGCTGGTGACGTGAGTGAGTGGGAGTGGGGTGGGTGAACAGAACAGTCGGTCCGTGACTCTGATATCAAAGTTGTTACGTCAACAGCAAGGTGATGACCAAACGATGAAAATGACATTAAATACGTGACATCAAGGCTGTGACAAGGACATCACATTTTGACCCTAAAGTCAACTCAGTGACGATAACATCAAATGTGTGACTCTAACATAAACTCAGTTAAAATGACATCAACTTGCGCCTCGCACGCTCATCTTGTAGCAAAGAAGCCATCAATTTTTAAGACTCTAGCTTGAAGGCGTCCTTCCAAATGTAAAGTAACTCCGTCAAGTGTCATGACGTCCTTCAAAATGTAAAGTAACTCCGTCAAGTGTCATGACGTCCTTCAAAATGTAAAGTAACTCCGTCAAGTGTCATGACGTCCTTCCAAACGTAAAGTAACTCCGTCAAGTGTCATGACGTCCTTCAAAATGTAAAGTAACTCCGTTGAGTGTCATGACGTTCTTCCGAAAGTAAAGTAACTCGGTGAAGTTCTGAGATAATTGAACCTAATCTGTGGCCAGCAGAGAGGATCGGAGAGTCCCTGACGCTGAGCACCGGGATCGTTAACTACTGACTCTGACTTATTCTGTGACGTACACTGACTCCGAGTATCTCTAACAGAATCTTCCGGTGGGGTACATTAATGGCGAGTTGACTAATCTACGTGGCCTAGTGACGTCTCTCTTGACTCTCTGTCTATCACTAAGAGTGACCATCACTACGGTTGACCATCACTACGAGTGACCATCACTATGAGTGACCATCACTACGAGTGACCATCACTACGAGTGACCATCACTACGAGTGACCATCCCTACGAGTGACCATCACTACGAGTGACCATCACTACGGTTGACCATCACTACGGTTGACCATCACTACGGTTGACCATCACTACGAGTGACCATCACTATGAGTGACCATCATTACGAGTGACCATCACTACGAGTGACCATCAATACGGTTGACCATCACTACAAGTGACCATCACTAGGGTTGACCATCTCTATAGGTGACTGTCTTCGTTACAATGAGAGCCAATGACCTCTCTGTGAATGCAGACAAAAAAAAAGCATGAATTAGAAGTGTTATTTAATAAAGTTAATTTTGTTTTAGATCCCTTTGGTAGGTGTTTGCTAGCCACACAAAGATAATAAAAAACACCCAAACCTTAAGCATGTACTCGAACAAATATCTTTCCGATTAGAAGTGAACGCATATATACAGGCATATTCTTCACCACCGCGACAGTATTTGAAACTGTTGAGTTTTTGTTTGAATTCTCTAATTTACACTACCTGAAAACGTTTGACGATTCCTTTCTGTTGTATCTCTTCATGTTCTCGAGACGGGGAAATACACAGTGCAAGGCGCTGTAACAAAAACAAAATCATTATTAAACCGATTTTAAAATGTCATTCCTATGTGACTCCAATTATACGTTTGGGATTACTATATAGCACTAAATACTCAATACATTACTGGGGAGTTTTTGAATTGATGGAAAACAAAAGATAAAAATTAAAACAAACTGCCAAAATTAAAATAAATCAAGAATTCAACTTCCATATTACAAGTAAAAGACATTTGAATTGCGGTCCGTAAACTACACGTAGTTAACCAGATTGGCCACGAATATCGAAATATAATTATAGCTGGTTCAACATACATATTTTCTTACAGACTGCTCAGTCATGACCACTCAAAGTCAAAGCAAGTAAACTCAATCCTTGTCAGCTCAATACGAAATACCAGACTCTCTGACTAGCCATTCACTGACGCCCAAATCGTCGTCTCCACCAAGCACTGACCTGTTTAAAAGAGCCCTTAGTCCTTAACAGCTTGTATACAATATATCCGGGTACCATGACCATTGATGACGTAGCGATACACCAGCCCACGATGTTGGCGTAGTAGGGGTACGTGTAGGTGGTCAGCGATGTCCTGTAGGTCAAAGGTTGGTAGGAGATGATGCTGGAGGCGACTATCACCTGAAATATTTTGTTACCCGTGAGGTCAGTGTTAAGTGCATCCAGTGTGTAAACATGATGGTTGGGCCTTAAACGTAGGAGGACTAAACAAAAGACATGAATGTCACCAACTTATTTGTAAGGAGTCAAAATATAGTAGGTAAGGGGTTAATAAAAGACATGAATGTCACCAACTTAATTGTAAAGAGTAACAATATAAGTAAGGGCTCAACAAAAGACATGAATGTCACCAACTTATTTGTAAGGAGTCTAAATATAGTAGGTAAGGGGTTAAACAAAAGACATGAATGTCACCAACTTAATTTTAAGGAGTAACAATATAAGTAAGGGCTCAACAAAAGACATGAATTGTCACCAACTTAATTTTAAGGAGTAACAATATAAGTAAGGGCTCAACAAAAGACATGAATGGTACCACCTTAATTGCAAGGAGTAACTATATAGGTAAGTAAGTGGCAAAACAAACTTTAAGCCTTGAGTTGTTTTTTTTAAAAGGAAGTGTTCAGATTTACTTTAGGCAAATTTTGGCTTAGCCAATGCCGGCTGATCTTCATATCAGAGGACGGCCATTAACATTAACAGGCTTAGGATGCCAGAGTAATAGTAACAGACATTGAACAAGAATTTAAAAAAAAACATTAAGCTTAAAGTTGACACAAGCGTACAAAAAGTGAGACAGATATTCGGGTGCTGAAACGTACAATCTTCAAAACAAAACAAGGAAACTTATTTTTAGAAGATATTTACTGCCTCTATACACTATAGATTTTACATAATTTTTTAAAAAAGTAAAAGTATTTAATGAATTTGTATCGAACACTATGAACTTCATAAACATTTGACCTTAAATTTAAAGCAAACATAAGCAATGTCTCCATATGAGCAATGTGTTCACATGAGCAATGTGTTTATATGAGCAATGTGTTTATATGAGCAATGTGTTTATATGAGCAATGTGTTCATATGAGCAATGTGTTCATAAGAGCAGTGTATTTCTAATGAGCAATGTGTTCATATGAGCAATGTGTTCATAAGAGCAATGTGTTTATATGAGCAATGTGTTCATATGAGCAATGTGTTCATATGAGCAATGTGTTCATATGAGCAATGTGTTCATATGAGCAATGTGTTCATATGAGCAATGTGTTTATATGAGCAATGTGTTTATATGAGCAATGTGTTCATATGAGCAATGTGTTTCTAATGAGCAATGTGTTCATATGAGCAATGTGTTTATATGAGCAATGTGTTCATATGAGCAATGTGTTTATATGAGCAATGTGTTCATATGAGCAATGTGTTCATATGAGCAATGTGTTCATATGAGCAATGTGTTTATATGAGCAATGTGTTCATATGAGCAATGTGTTTCTAGCTAGCAATGTGTTCATATGAGCAATGTGTTCATTTGAACAATTTGTTCATATGAGCCTTATGTTCATATGTGCAATGTGTTCCAGTGGTCAAAGCGTCCATGTGCTATCTGATTTTTAACCACCAAATACTGTGCAGTAATCTTTCGATATAAAGCCCACAATAAAATGATCCCATTTTTATCAGAGTAAAAGTGTCCAGTTTGAAGTTTCTAATATTTACAGGTTCATGTGTGGATCGGCGTCTAACTTATGGCACGACCTTTCAAAAATTCTACTTCCTATTATCTGGGGTTTTCTTGGGGGTTTCTTGGGGTTTCCTTGTTCCTTTTATTATAGACCAGCTCAAGTGTCATAAAATAAATACACTTGTATGGCGGGAAGCTTTCCCAGCCCTAAGTAAGATCTGACGTATCATAACAGAAACACAAGATAAGGGAACACCAAGACGCGTTGGAGAAGTTGAAAAGACAAGACTCTTCCGGATAAGGTTGACATCCCGGATGTGGTTTCAAAACATCGCGCAACTGTAAACAAATAACAATTTGGTTTTCCACCGACCACTCCGAGCTTTGCGGTATCTCGAGAACATGGGAGCAATGGGAGTTCGTCTCAATTGTATTACAAGTAGATGTGAAACTATCTGACTGCTAGTCACTTCAAGAATCTGACATGGTTGGGGTTTGTTTACAAATAATTTTATTTCTGTGTTAAAACAAATAAAAAGGTTGAGACTAATTGTGACAAGGGAAACGAAACTTTCTGCAAATGACAGTTAGGAGATAAGGGCAGACAAAGTCACGATGACTATAGAGTTACAGTAATGAGACAAGGGCAGAGAAACTTTAAGCAATTGGAGACTTACAGTTAGGAGACAAGGGCAGATGAATTTCCAACAAATTCTCCAAAATATACTTGGTTTCTGGCCAGTCATCTTTTCGACATCGGCGCAGAACTGAGGCATACCTGGGGAGGTATATCATACAATTAGAGAAACTGCATGGACACATACATAGCTTTACATATATCATTATATTTGAGGACTTACAATATTCAAGTACGCATGAAAATGGGCATTTCACTCATTATACCCTTAATCTTTCCCCTTGTAGTTTTAATCTTTCCAAAAAAAATCCTAATATGATTTAACACAACATCTTTAGACCTACCATATATCCAAGACACAGCTACCACCTCACACAACTTTAGACCTACCATATATCCAAGACACAGCTACCACCCCACACAACAACTTTAGACCTACCATATATCCAAGACACAGCTAGCACCTCACACAACAACTTTAGACCTACCAAATATCCAAGACACAGCTACCACCTCACACAACTTTAGACCTACCATATTTCCAAGACACAGCTAGCACCTCACACAACAACTTTAGACCTACCATATATCCAAGACACAGCTAGCACCTCACACAACAACTTTAGACCTACCATATATCCAAGACACAGCTACCACCTCACACAACTTTAGACCTACCATATTTCCAAGACACAGCTAGCACCTCACACAACTTTAGACCTACCATATATCCAAGACACAGCTAGCACCTCACACAACAACTTTAGACCTACCATATATCCAAGACACAGCTACCACCTCACACAACAACTTAAGACCTACCATATACCCAAGACACAGCTACCACCTCACACAACAACTTTAGACCTACCATATATCCAAGACACAGCTACCACCTCACACAACAACTTTAGACCTACCATATACCCAAGACACAGCTACCACCTCACACAACAAATTTAGACCTACCATATACCCAAGACACAGCTACCACCTCACACAACACTATGAAAACAATGGAGGTCCCAGCGGCAAACGTGTCCAACATAGTGAAGATGTACATGCCTCCCTGTAGAGTCATCAAATCAATTTCTTGTGATTACAACGTTACTCGCTGCGTCATAAGACATCCAAACAATGATCACACGTATAAAATACTCATAGTAAAGTTTTGTTGCTTTTTTTAAAAAAAATTTGTCACCATTCGATTAAAATATGTTTTTAAACAATAAATTAAAGCATTGTAAAGGAATGTTATTTTTTCATTAACAAATTTGTTGTTGGATTTTAAACTTAATAACTCAATTTTTTTTAAAAAAAAATAGGAGTTCAATAAGTACAGGACAAACTTAAGCTTTAGAATTAATCTTGATCGAATGGAATTATGGGCAGTGATTATAGGTGAGGGTATAATCCACTTACCTGCATCAGACATGGTATGGAGAAGATAAAAGCTGACATGATTATGATTAAGGTCAAGACCTCCCGGAAGTACTTGTACTTCATGAGCTGGGAGAGTTCATCTCGTATACCCGTCAGGGGGGACTCTAGGCCACCAAACTGTCGAGAGAGAAACGGGGACTTCCTTAAAATTAAGTCAATCTAAAGACGTATCTGTATGTGCATTAGTGTGTGTGCTTGTGTGTTCTAATGTATGTATGTTAAATGATTGTGTTGTGTAATTTAGAGGTAGTCCACGTGTAAACCGGTGATGAAATGGCACACATTAAGACACAACTTTCAGCTTGCAGGCAATTATTTTTTTTATGTCATTTCATTTTGTTTTTGTTTCTCGTTCTCCGAAAAATAGTCCCTGTAGACACAATTCGCTGTGAGAGTTTATATTATTAGTAGACAAGCTTTTCTTAAAACTATGTTTGCCAGTAAACATAAAAAATTAACAAAACGTTTGCAAACATGTCAGTATAATATATGTGTAAAAAGGTTTTGTATTCATCAAATCTACTAAATTAACAAAGGATTGGCAAACATATCTGGGAACAAATCGTCACAGTAAACTGAAAAGTTTATTAATATTTAATACCTAAATGAAATAAATAGAACGTACTTTAACCAATATATTGCTACTTCCCCCCTAAAAGACATAGCCAAGGTTAATACCTACTTGGTTGCCTCCCATACGCCCCACACATTCTACAACTAACAAAGAAAAGATTTCTTCGGTCAGCCGAATCGGTCGTTTTTTTTTTTAATGACGACCCGGGCAAGCCACTGTCTACGTATCCCCAGCCCATCATCTCACATTCTTTCCTACGTTCCAGGTCCTACACACAGAAAACTCTTGTCGCCACATGAGTGCGACACCATTCTGCACAACGCATAATCTAAAAATAACTCTAGCTCAACAACTTGACAACACGTGTGAACGATCTTCATCTAAATTTAATATTTAAAAGGCGATCTCATTAACTACAACTTGAAAACGTTCGAATGTACAATTCGCTCAAATAAAGATAAAGATTAAAGAAAATCCATGTTTATAGGCAAAGCCCTTGCATAAAGATAAATGAAAAGCATGGTTTGTAGACAAAACTCTGAAATAAAGAAAAACGAAAGTAGTAGTTTAGTTTTTGTTACTTTTGAAACCAAAAAGTCGGGACGCCCTTAAAATTTACGGTAGCTGTTCCGTGTTATCATAATTAAGCAAAAGTGGGGCTGTTAGGGAACACCTAAAATAACCACCCGTTAGCTCTAGGCGCGGGCACGGAGCAACACCCGTACAAGAAATACGACCGTATTAAAAATAGCATCCAGAGCTCCTGAAGATGGAATACCAATAGACGACTGCAGGGGTCCATATTAGCGTCTTTAATTCATCGCCCGTTGAGGCTGTACTCTTATATTATGAACGCTCTCAATTACTCTCAAGTTTAGAGGTTTAACTCGATCAAGGTAATCAGGAGCGGCCACGAGGTGGGGTGAATGGGGGCTGACTGAGGCTCACTTTGATGACTGAGCATCATTAAAAAATCATGTTAAGCCTGGTCCCTTTTGGAACTCAGGACGTGTTAGCGCATTTTCGTATTATGTATCAGTATTTATGTCAGGTATCAGCATTATGTAGTTATCAGTAATTGTGTTTAGATTTTAGATATATTTTTATGAATTTTCTTGTGTAATGAATATAGCTGACATTTTTTTAAATTTAAAAGTCATTTCTTTACATTTAAAAAAAAAAAATTTCTCTTTAATTTAACTACAAGTCACCACAAATGATGATGTAAAACTCTCTAAACATTTACACATCTTCTAATGACGTCAACAACAAAAAAACTAATTCTTTTGCACGCTTTTCGACTTCCGGCAATGGCGGCCGTTCCCTGCGCCAGTGTTACCTCTCGATTCGCAAAGTTTTTTGGTAGTTTTAACGGGGTTTTTTAACGGATCGAGTAACTGAGTGTTGATGCACAAATGGCAGGTCAGGACATACAAAAAACATATATACATCATGGGTCTAGGACTTATGGATACTGTGATCTAGGGTGATGACAGACGGACGGACGGACAAAACGGGTGCAATAGCGCATTCGACTTCTCGAAAATGCGCTAAAAATACGTTTTTTTTAAAATGTATGATTTACCTCTTTATTTTTATATCTCTGCACGGAGTTTTATGTTACTTCAATTTTAAATTATTTAATTCTACTTAATTTAATATTAATGAAATAATAACAATTATAATATACTGCACATGAAGGTAAGGGTGTGCGCATGTGTAAGAGTGTGTGTGCGTGTGTAAGTGTGTGTGTGTGCATGTGTAAGAGTGTAAGAGTGTGTGTGCGTGTGTAAGAGTATGTGTGCGTGTGTAAGAGTGTGTGTGCGTGTATAAGAGTGTAAGAGTGTGTTTGCGTGCGTAAGAGTGTGTGTGCGAGTGTAAGAGTGCGTTCGTGTGTAAGAGTGTGTATGCTTTCGTGCCTGTATGTTTATGTGATTGCGCACGTGTGTGTGTGTGTGTGTGTGTGTGTGCGAGTGTGTGAGTGTGTTGTGTGTGTGTGTTATGTGTGCAATTTTGTGAGTGTGTGTGTTTTGTGTGCGAGTGTGTGTGTGTGAGTGTGTGAATGTACAACCACAGCTAAGCACCGTACCGCACTGTCCAGCCCAAGGGAGAGCAGCATGAAAAAGAAGATGATGGCCCAGCCTACAGAACCCGGAAGTGTCGCTATGGCTTCTGGGTAAACGATGAAAACGAGGCCGGGACCTGGTAAGTAAGAAATACAAAGCATCAACACACTCTGGTCAGTCAAAAGAAAAAGTTACTTAATGAAATCATGTTTACACGCAATCTGAGATTTCAAGAGATTTGACTCAGTGAATGTACGTTAATATTTTTTTTTTGCTATAATCATTTTTAAATATAAATATTTAAATTCTATTAAAACCTATTTACGGCAGCAGTGGTAGCTGGCCTGAAACTCAAACTGAAAGTTACCTTCGGTGGCGACTTTATCGATATCTTTGTGCGTTTTGAGGGCCATGTAGCCCAAGTAGGAGAATATAACGAAGCCACTGAACAAACTTGTCAGCGAGTTCACTATGACAGTGATGACACAGTCCCTGTGGTGAAACAAGGTGAAGATAGAAGAGTACATCTCTAAGGGTGCTGTTGTACTACCAATAACTCAAATGTTATTTCCTAAAAGGGTGAATTTGGGCCACGTCAGATACTTACCGCTTGCAGTCGTTGTGAAACTTGTTGTAGCTAGCGTAAGCGATGTGGGTTCCGAACCCAGACCCGACAGAGAAGAAGATCTGTACGGCGGCGTCAATCCAAACCTTCCAGGGGCAGACATTACATGAAGAGTTGTAATATTAAAGTAGGTCAAATATTACACGGAAAGTTGTAAAATTAAAGTGGGTCAAATATTACATGGGGCAGTTTTAAGATTAAAGTAGGTCAAACATTAAATGGGGGAGTTGTAAGATTAAAGTAGGTCAAAGATTACACGGAGAATTGTAAGATCAAAGTAGGTCAAACATCACACGGAGATTTGTAAGATTAAAGTAGGTCAAACATCACACGGAGAGTTGTAAGATTAAAGTAGGTCAAAGATTACATGGTGAAGTTGTAAGATTAAAGTAGGTCAAACATTGCATGGAAAAAAATTACATTGGGAGTTGTTACATAAAATCAAGTAAAACGTTCATTTTGAGCCGAAGAAGTAATTACAATCAAGATTAATTAATAAAGATTTTTCAGAAATAATCTCCACAATCTTTTAAGCTATATTTTGATACCATGAGGCCAACCTTAATCAAGGAGGTCAATTTGAGAGTAGGTCAGTGTCTTAAAAGTAGGTCAGTGAGTAGAAGTCAGTTTTCAGAATGTGTTTAGTAGCGGAAAACACATACCAAAGAGTAAAACGAAAAACAATTTTTGGAAGTTTGAAGACAGTATGAAAAGTTCGCCTTGTCCTAGGTAGTCTTTCACAGGTGGTTATGAAAAAGAAGCATCAACGAACTTTTAAAAAAGTTTGGTGGAGAGCAAAGACTCACCTTAGGCTTGCGCAAGCTGTCTATCTTAGGTGTTATAAAGTAGCGAATTCCATCTTCAGCGCCAGGTAAGAGTACGCCCCTGACCAGCAGAATGGTCATGATGACATATGGAAGTGTGGCTGTGATGTACACGACCTGGGCGGACATAAAGACACACGTAATAATTTATTTGAAAACAAAAACGTTGGGTATACGTACGTAAACATGAACATAAACTTTCGTTAATAAATCTAACTAAACATTTTTAATGGTAAAATATGGTTGCGATAAACTCAAGTGCTATTATTTCGTCCGTCTATATTGTAAAACGTGTCATTGAAAATTTCATTAAAGATCAACTGGCATATTTACACGACTTTTGTTGATTCTAGCTATGCCAACTGGCCTATTTACAGGACTTTAGTTGATTCTAGCAATGCCAACTGGTCTTTTGACGTCTAATCAATTTATTATTGTTTGGCTTCTAGTGACAATGTATACAGACTAACAATGACGTGACACGGTACTTCAACCTTAACACTAAACCTTACCCTGCCCTTGACCCCAAGGTTTACCGTGACCTTGACCACAAGCCTTAACATGAACTTGACCCAAGGCATTGACCTGCCCTTGACCCCCGAACCTTAGCCTGACCTTGACCCCGAGCCTTACCTTACCCGTACTTTTGACCCCCTTCCACAGACAGAAATACAGAACAGTAAAGGTGAGGAATGTACACAGTGCTAGCTGCCACCTGACCACACCTAGGTCATCAAGTCCAGTGCTGTAGTTGAGCTCAAGCATCCCGCGCCTGAAAAAGGGCGAAGGATGACGTCATCGAAATATTCTCATGATACAACTTCATTTAAATGACGTCATGTCGAAAATTAACAAAGTTGTCTAAAAGGAAACAGGTATGTCAACTGTTAATGTATTCAGTGTATAAAATGAGCATGTCAGATAGTTCAAATGTAACTGTGATAGGAGCTACTTACTAGCAACTTCTATAAACCATACTTACACCTAGATAGAGTAACTGTGATAGTAGCTACTGCCTAACAACTCTTATAAAAGTATTTCTGAACTTTTCCCCAGTTAGAGTAAACTTTGCCTGGCACCATCTACGACTGACCAACTCCCTCATCCTACCTCCCCCCTCATGACCAACTCCCTCATCCTACCTCCCCCCTCATGACCAACTCCCTCATCCTACCACCACCCTCCTACCTTACACGCCCCTGTCCTCAGTTTCACGTGGCTGTTTTTAGTTAGTGCGCCACGTTCATTCTTATATTTCATGTGTTTTTAGTTAGTACGTCCCTTCCATTCTTATATTTCATGTGTTTTTAGTTAGTACGTCCCTTCCATTCTTATATTGCATGTGTTTTTAGTTAGTACGTCCCTTCCATTCTTATATTGCATGTGTTTTTAGTTAGTACGTCCCTTCCATTCTTATATTTCATGTGTTTTTAGTTAGTACGTCCCTTCCATTCTTATATTTCATGTGTTTTTAGTTAGTACGTCCTTTCCATTCTTATATTGCATGTGTTTTTAGTTAGTACGTCCCTTCCATTTAGATTAACAAGGTGGTACAGATGCCGTCGTCAAAATAAGGATCGGAAAAGCAAGAGCAGCCTTCCAGCAACTCAAGAATGTTTGGGTCGCCAACAACTTAGACAGCAAGTTAAAAGTAAGGATTTTTAACGCTATGGTGAAATCAGTGCTGCTATATGGAGCTGAGACATGGAGAACAACGGCTGTAAACCTGACCAGAATCCAGTCCTTCATTAAGAATTGTCTAAGAAGGATTCTCAGAATTCACTGGCCGGACAAAATCAGCAACCGGGAACTGTGGCAGCGGACTAAACAGAAGCCCATTGAGGAAGAGATTCTTCAAAAGCGGTGGAGATGTATCGGTCATACACAAAGGAAACCTGCTTCTAACATAACAAGGCAAGCCCTGAAATGGAACCGACAGGGTAAACGGAAAAGAGGCCGTCTAAGAAACACCTGGCACCGAGAATCGGAGGCAGACTTCAAGAGAATTGGCCATGAATGGAAGATCCTGGAGAAAATGACCCAGGATAAAGATGCCTGGAGGTCTCTCGTAGGTGGCCTATGTCCTAGGAGGAAGTGCAGACGTCGACGATGATCGGTGGATGTCCCTCATGGACGAGAAGGCTCAACAACAACTCAACAACGTCCCTTCCATTCTTATATTTCACGTGTTTTTAGCGAGAGCAAACGTGTAAATGATAAATGCTAAGGGCTGTAACATGTGGCGTGTCAATAAAAACTTTCAACTCGTCTTCTGCTAAGTGTTTCATTTTCAATTGTTTGAGGAAAAGTGTACAATCCTTGTGTTAAAGAAACTATTTTTTCTTTTACAAACGCAATGGAAATATCGGAATAATGCGATATTATAATATTTTTCAAAGTCTATGTATAATGTATAGCTCTTGTCCACAGTGTTTAAAAATAAAAAAAAATAAAAAAAGATTTTAAAGTTGGATTAAATAGGTGCAGCTATAACAAAAATAGAGTCGTAATTAACGTATCGACATTTAAACAACAATAACAACAACAATAATAGTTTTAAAAAATAATTATAAAATAACAAAAACTAAAAACCATCGAAACAAATTTCGCGGGAATATTTAAATAGTAAGAAAGATCTGGGCCCAACCAACTAAGCACAGAACAGACGGAAAGGTTTTTGAAATAACTCGCCGTCGACTCGGGTATTGAACGTATCTCTAGCACCTAGCGCTCAGCTAAGACTACGTTAACGGACGTATCTCTAGCACCTAGCACTCAGCTAAGACTACATCAACCAACGTATCTCTAGCACCTAGCGCTCAGCTAAGACTACATCAACCAACGTATCTCTAGCACCTAGCGCTCAGCTAAGACTACATCAACCAACGTATCTCTAGCACCTAGCGCTTGGCTCAGACAACATCAACGAACGTATCTCTAGCACCTAGCGCTTGGCTCAGACAACGTCAACGAACATATCTCTAGCACCTAGCACTTGGATCAGACAACGTCAACGAACGTATCTCTAGCACCTAGCACTTGGCTCAGACAACGTCAACGAACATATCTCTAGCACCTAGCACTTGGCTCAGACAACGTCAACGAACGTATCTCTAGCACCTAGCACTTGGCTCAGACAACGTCAACGAACATCCACAGATGATCAAAGCCAATGATCGTCTCGCCTTCTTGGCTTCTGTTCCCAAGAATTAATTTTTCCACTACGGCGGGGAGAGGAGGGAGGGCGGAGAAAGGAGGGAGGGCGGGACAATTTAGGGAATAAGAATTTTAAGAGTCTGGCAAACAGCCAATCAAATGGCGTTTTGTGTTTAGAAAATGGCGGGAGTCGAATCAAATGTGAACACAAAATTTAACTCCAAAATATCGGGTAAACGTTACAGGTAGATGGTGGAAAATGTTGCAATTCTTTTATGTTTCAAGGCTGTGAAGGAATTCCCGGACGGACATGATTACTGGGCGGATATGATACCCGGACGGATATGAAGGAAACTCTGTATCGATACTATGCCAACAAAACGTCTGCGACTCCGCCGGCATGGCATTCCTCCTGAGATGGAACTGAGATGATGGCTGGGACAATATTTACTTAAACAAGGATTTTGTTTGACCTCTCGGCCAAAGCACCTCAGGGTCGGATAAGCCAGACCCACGCTTATCTCAAAGATTATCTCAAACAAGACAATGACACAAAGAGGGGTCTGTGTTTAATGTGAAGGGAGGAGAATTTGAAACAGCCTCAAGCTGTTGGGGTGGGGTTCTGTGAATAGAGTTTGAGAACATTTTTAGGCAGATTTGTTTTCTCAAAAACACGTCGGTCATTGTCTATTTATAATTTATAGTTAAATTTTAGTTTGAAACGGGAAAGAAAAAGACGATTGCCTGATGTTTGTGCCGTGAAGGTGTGACGTAGTGTCGGAGTTGGGATGGATTGATAGTGTAAGGTCGAGAATTGGCTACTTGTAAATAAACAGATGACTAGAGCACATCATTATCGGTTGCATAAATATAAATATTTTTTTTTTTTAATTTTGTAATAATTTATTTTGTGTAATCATTTTTATTATGTCATTGTTTTCATTATTATTCTGTCAATTATAAATATTTTATTAGAATTAGAGCCTTCCATCGCCTTCTTTTCGATGAACTTTAAAGATTTATCTTATCACAAAAGCTTGGACGGGTGACGCATCTTTTCCCGATCTGTTTTTGTAATCCCCAAGTAAACTAGTGCCGCTCCCTACCCCGCCCCTCTTTCTTTAAGTTATCTTTGCCTTGGCTGATGGGTCAAATTATTCGTCACTGTTAGAGTTATCCATATATGCGTAAATGTTTTTTTTTCTTTCTATTTTTATCCGTTTCGCCCCCCCCCCCCACTCCCCCTAGCATCAATATGGACACATTATGAACATCAGCGTAATGTAGGTAAGTATTTTTGGTGTCGCTTAATTTTATAGCGAATTCATTATGAAAATTTTAGTTTACAGTATCGCAATCGTATTCCGCCGTGTACTTACTCAAAGAACTCCATCGTTGACGACAACGATGTCGATACATTGTAGGTTCGATTCCATGGCTTGGAGTCGGTATCGATCTCGTCTGCTGCCCCCACGCCGGACGATCCGTTGGTGGCGTTGGTGGCGTTGGTGTCCCAGTTGAGCTGCCAGCAGTTGTCGCTGTTGAAAGAGTTGAAGCATGACGTCCAGGGAAGTCTGTAGGTGAAGGACGCAAAGAGGTAGAAGAAGCTCCAGCCGATGATGACGTTGTAATAGAAAGCGACGATGTACGCCATAAAACATGAGGCGATACCGATACCTGGGGATGGTCAAGTAGTAAAGGATCGATACTTTCAGACGAGTGGATGTTATACAGTGGTCGTGACATACAGTATCGAATCTTCAGCCAGGCTTTGTGGCCTATCTGATTGACATTAGTTTATTTGATCAAAACCGTGAAAGAATTCTTCTTGATATACATCACTAATTAATTGTACATTTATTTGAAATTGTTTTTGTTTAAAGTAGGAAATATAAAAGAACGTAAAAATACTAATTTTATCATGTAAATATATAAAATTATGATCAATTATTTTGTTCCGCTATTTTTCAAAACTTCTGCAAGGATTTTTTAGCCGGAACTTTGCTAATGTCTATCAGATTTGATGTACTCATTTATGTATTAATTTATAATGTGACCTATTTCATTACTTTTTGTTGGTGTGTGTGTGGGGGGGGGGGGGTTTGAAGGGGAGGCAATGTTTAGTTCACATTATCAACTGAGATAGCACAGTCAGTGTTTTACGATGTCTATGATGTCATGGGTATTGGTGATGATAATATCAATTTATGTCATCGTCCGCCTATGCTAGAAACCAAGTAGATTAATGATTTAGTATTTCATTTAAAATAATCTGTTCTTGCCTATTGATAAATAGAACGTCTAGTTTGGTGGATACCCATTACTAAAAGAGCTTGTTTGGTAGCTCAGGACACGCACAGGCACACACACCGACAGTCTAGTTTGGTGGATACCCATTACTAAAAGAGCTTGTTTGGTAGCTCAGGACACGCACAGGCACACACACCGATAGTCTAGTTTGGTGGATACCCATTACTAAAAGAGCTTGTTTGGTAGCCCAGGACACGGACAGGCACACACACCGACAGTCTAGTTTGGTGGATACCCATTACTAAAAGAGCTTGTTTGGTAGCTCAGGACACGCACAGGCACACACACCGACAGTCTAGTTTGGTGGATACCCATTACTAAAAGAACTTGTTTGGTAGCCCAGGACACGCACAGGCACACACACCGATAGTCTAGTTTGGTGGATACCCATTACTAAAAGAGCTTGTTTGGTAGCTCAGAACACGCACAGGCACACACACCGATACACACACTCACTCACACCGACACATACGCAGACACGGAAACACTCACGCGCGTACACACACGCGTACACACGCGCGCACACACGCAAACATACAAAAGTACCATCTAACAAAAAAAGAAGTAGATGTGCTCCACTTTATGTCGTTGATGACTGCCATAACTACGCTGAGCTGACAGCGCTTCTTCTTTATTGAATAGTTTGGTTAAGTTGACATGGACTTTTCTAATTATAGAATAGTTTGGTTAAGTTGACATGGACTTTTCTAATTATAGAATAGTTTGGTTAAGTTGACATGGACTTTTCTAATTATAGAATAGTTTGGTTAAGTTGACATGGACTTTTCTAATTATATAATAGTTTGGGTAAGTTTATACGGACTTGGTGTATTGTGACGTATTTTTGGTTGGTTAGTTGTTTTTTTGTTTTTTTTTTTTTTTTTTTTTTTTTTTTTTGTT
>MUZC01004428.1:355582-369374 GCA_002072015.1 Radix auricularia | reverse complement strand
TTTTTTTTTTTTTTTTGTTTTTTTTTTTTTTTTTTTTTTTTTTTTTTGTTGTTGTTATTTTTGTTTTTTAGTTTGTTTTTTTTTTTAATGAAAAAATGAATATTTAAATTGAAATGCCAGTGCTTGTAACTCAAAATGGCAGACTTTCTCCCTAGACGAAACATACAAAGACTCTAAATGAAATGTGTGGAAAGATTTAATTACAGCAATGTTCCTGGCTTAAGCTCAGAGATCGTATCGTAAGCTACAGGAACAGATCCAAGCTGTTGGTCCATTCAGACAATCAATGTTGAAGTTAGTCTGCATTGAAAGCTAGGAAATTTTAAGAATTAAGATGTGTTGTTGTTTTGTTATTTTTAAAATAAAATACTTGCCCTATTGCAGTTTAATGTTACTCCATGAATTTCTTGTTTGGTTTATATATCTTTCCCGATCATGTGCCTTTTATGTGTAACATATACCTCCAGCTTAAACGCCACGGTGACTACAAGAGCAACCGTTGAGAAATATGGAACATCTTAGATGAAGATTGCTAGGTCGGGTAAATCAATAACACCCCATGGCAATCATGCAGTAGGCGTGTATTTTATGCCACGCTCCTCGTTAACTTCTCGTTGAGGTTAGTTTCAGTTTTACCAGCAGAAGTCAAATTAGGAAGTGGGAGCTATGAAACAACAATCTTCAAGAACCAGAGCATAATTCAGTGTACACAGATACTTGCCCCGACTCTTAACTAAACTCCCGGCCTACTCGCAGCACACACGCAACACACATAAATGTATAGCACACAAGTAAAGCACATAACAGCTCATAGCACACACGCAACACACAATACTACAGAAAAATATTTTAATATTATTATGTGAGCATCTTTGGCCATCACAGAACCACTGACTTCTATAAATAAAACGAAGTAAAGCTCAGTGAGGGCAAAGAGAGAAATGTAAGCAGGTGATACTGGACAGGGCCTCACCTTTAAACATGGGCGACATCTTCTCCCAGATGGCCGTGGGCCCACACCTGTTGAACTGCCCCAGGCACATCTCCATGAAAAACACGGGCATCGCGCCAAAAATCAGGGTTGTGAAATATGGAATAAGAAATGCACCTGAAACAATGAAAACTATTGTTTATATTCATGAAAAAATAACAAACTTATTTAATGGTTGGATTGAGGTTTTGTATGAAGAAATAAAGTTATACTTAGATGGTCACGTGACAGAAGAGCTGACGTTAAAGTCACATGACAGAAGAGCTGACGTTAAAGACATGTGACAGATGAGCTGACGTTTAAGTCACGTAAAGTAAAGTGACACATTATGAACTTTATGAATTTTTTACAATTTCCTCATTGTCAACAAAATATACATATTTAATGATAAATAGCCACATGAATGTTTATAACTTTAAAAAAAAAAAGCACACACCATTTCAAATTTAATTTTAGCAATAATACTTTTCAAACTTCTCTGTCTTTACTAATAACAAAAAATAGAGCAAAAAAAGGGGGGGGGTAGATTAATGAGACTGGCAGTGTGCTGTGATGGTATGAGGGCTAAGGAAATGGGGGAGGGCTGGTAGATTAATGAGACTGGCAGTGTGCTGTGATGGTATGAGGGCTAAGGAAATGGGGGAGGGCCGGTAGATTAATGAGACTGGCAGTGTATTGTTTTGGTATGAGGGCTAAGGAAGGGGGGGCTGGTAGATTAATGAGACTGGCAGTGTATTGTTTTGGTATGAGGGCTAAGGAAGGGGGGGGGGCTGGTAGATTAATGAGACTGGCTGTGTCCTGTGTTGGCAGAAAACACAAAAATGGAGTTGCAGTTGTTGATATTTTTGTTTGTTTGTTTGTTTCTCAAACAATGTCATTTAATTTTTTCCTATTTTTTGCACACTTAACTGCTTTTCATCTAATTTATTTGTCTCAATAATGAGTATTTGTCAATATGAAAAGTTAAAGAAAAAACTCTAACGCATCTCTTCAAAACCATTTTTTTCTCCATCTGACCAATGTAGCCAACAAAGTTAAGAAAATAGATTCATAAAATGCTAGTTGATTGTTTGAGAGACAATACTCTCAAAGAATTGCGTCTAAGAGAAGATCGTTAAAAATGGCGACGTCATATAAAAACAGTTTAATAATGATTAGGTGACTTGTAGCCTGCACAATGCCATCGTTCCTGTTGTTAAGCTGTGTATCTAGTGTAGAACAAAACACAGGAAATAATGTGTTTTAAATAGTCCTTTGCGAATTCTTCTAGGGGTCAATATATCTGCCGACTTTGCCCCTAGACTATTGAAAGCGACGCGTACATGATTGTGGCAGTAAGTGATTGCTTTAATATTATAATTGGAATCTTATAAAGACATTTTTAGCCATCTTCTTGGTATTTGAGTGCTGGATACAATGACGACATTTTTAGCCATCTTCTTGGTATTTGAGTGCTGGATAAGTGCTGGATACAATGACGACATTTTTAGCCATCTTCTTGGTATTTGAGTGCTGGATACAAAGGAAACAAATCATATAAATCAATACGTAATTACTTTTATTTCTGTCTCAACTCTGAAGCAGCCACGCAATATTGTAATTTAGGGGTCTCCAAACTTTTCTGCCATATTAACTGTCAAACAGTCTCCAGTGGCCGGATGAGCGGGCCGCATCTGGCCCGCGGGCCGTAGTTTGGAGACCCCTGTGTAGATAATGCTACAATAATAAAGTGTACCGACCTCCGCCATTTTTGTAGCAAAGAAACGGAAATCTCCAGACGTTGGAGAGGTCGACGGCGTAGCCAATCGTTGACAAGAGAAACTGGAAGCGGTTTTCCCAGTGTTCACGTGGAGGCAGGTTCAGCTGGATGGAGTCAAGTGACCTGCTTGTGTTGTCTTTGGTTGGCTCTGAAGTCATACACATATGTGAAGAAACATGAAAGTTATCAAGCTGTTATTACCAAATCGTTCAACCTAGTCAACCATGTAGTTTAATTAAGTATATTCGATAAAAGCAAAGACTTGATTTCCTGTATTTAAACTCCAGGAGAATCTTAAAGATGCTCAGAATTCACTTTTAAATGATGAGTTTATAAATCGTGTCATTTGGAAAAACAAATATTGAAGTAATAAATTATGCTATAAATTAAAGATAATAATAATGATATTGAAAACTAATTAAAGCAATGATGAAATAGATGTATACAAAACAAAAAAAACTAACCCGTCCTTTTTGTTTCGGTACTGAATTGTGTTAAATCATTTTTTTAACTATTGATACTAAGCGATTTAATAAAAGTTTACATCTAACAAAAGTTTACTTCTCATACTGTCACAATGTTTTTGATATTATCCCATTAGCTCCCCTCCCCATCACCCCATCACTGTGTGATCTTAGTCCAATGTCCTAATTCATGTTTAAAGTATATCTAAAATTTCTACTGAAAAAGTCATGGGGAGGTGTCATTTTCTGCAAATTTCTAACTTATTTTATTGAAAAAATTTAAGGGTCAAACTTTTCGCCCTAACCAGCAGCACCATAGCTGTCGCTACTTGTCACGTTAACGTCAATAAGTTCACAATTTATATTTAACGTGAAACTTAAATAAAGTTAATTGGACCACTGTTAACGTATTCGACACAATTTGGATGCGGACCAAGAAAAAATATCCTTTCATAGTTTTCACCTTTTTCATCAGGCTTTTTGGGCTCTTCTGGACCAGGTGGGCTGGGGACGGTTGTGTCCATCTGTTGAAGTAAATATAGGTATCATTTTGTTAAAAAAAACATTGGATGCTTGGATTGTAGAAATCTGTCATTAACATTCGAAATGAAGTTTAGCCCGTTGTTAACCTGGCTAAACATAGCCGCCAACGACAATCCCGTCTTTGTTAGCCTGACTAAACATAGGCACCAGCAACAATCTCGTCTTTTTTAACCTGGCTAAAAAAAACCGCCAAAGACTATTCCGTCTTTGTTAATCTAGCTAAACTTTTCTTTAAAATGTCTTTTTTTTTTTTNACAAAAATAAAAAGCTTGTGGGATGGGTCCACTCAGTAGGTGAAAGTCCTGGAAAGTTTCGTTAATTACAACAGTTGTCAGCTATTAACTAGAAATAATAATAATAATAATAATAATAATAATAAAATGATAATTTATATAGCGCTGTATCCCAGCAAGGAGCCGGGCTCACAGCGCTTTACATGGAAATAACAATACATATATTAATAAAAGAAACATTCATATCATACTAACTACATAAATGACAATACGTTATACATCAGCTACGTTAATCATTTAAAGAACTGTTGTTTCATTAATTTTCAAAATAAATTTTAAAAATACCACAAGTAAAACTGAGAATAAATGTTGTCTTTATTTTAGCGTAATAACTCGACAAGATTGTAATGATTAATATTGTGTGTAGTTTAACTTGCATGTATTCATCGTAAGTTGACTCAGTTTTCAAAACGATCACATACTTTGAGAGGGAAAAATTAGTTTTATGCTGTAAGATGAGCGCCTTGGTCACCCAGAAGTTTGTGCAATAATTGTAGATAAAATGTAAACAAAGCTAGACTCTTAATATGTATTGGAATGTGACTATTTAATATAGAGGAACACAATAAATAAACCAAACATAGGAAGAAATTGCTGAGTGGTATAAAAAAAATAACAGATAAACAAATAAATTCAGTTTGTTTTTATTTAAAAATATTTTTAAGGAATTCTAGATCAAAGAATCTACGTGACTAAATGTTTTATACATATATTATACACACAGACAGACCGACAGACACACACGCACACACGGGCTGACTGACCTGATCTGCATCATCCCCCGTCGTGATGGTAACTGGTATCTTTGGGCTGTCGTCTGTCATGTCCCCACACTCACTGACATCCTGGTGACAAAATTATGGTCAGTAGTTTAAAAATGTTCTCTACTTTCATTTCTGGCTTCATCTTTCAGCTGTCGTCAGGCAAGAAGATCAGAGTTATCGGGCATTATTGTAATGTAAATCTTTGGTTAATTATTTGTAAATTATAGTCAAGATTCTACTGATTCTTTTAAACCAGCAGCATTATGTTAGATGTCATAACTTTAGCAGCACAAGAGCTTGTCAGGCCTGTAGCAGCACAAGGGTAGGTCAGACCTGTAGCAGCACAAGGGCAGGTCAGACCTTAAGCAGCACAAGGGTTGGTCAGACCTGTAGCAGCAGGGGGGTAGGTCAGACCTGTAGCAGCACAAGGGCTGGTCAGACGTCTAGCAGCACAGGGGCTGGTCAGGCCTGTAGCAGCACAAGCGCTGGTCAGACCTCTAGCAGCACAAGGGTAGGTCAGACCTGTAACAGCACTAGCGCTGGTCAGACCTCTAGCAGCACAGGGGCTGGTCAGACCTCTAGCAGCACAAAATGTAGGTCAGACCTGTAGCAGCAGGGGATAGGTCAGACTTGTAGCAGCACAAGCGCTGGTCAGACCTCTAGCAGCACAAGGGCTGGTCAGACCTCTAGCAGCACAAGGGTAGGTCAGACCTGTAGCAGCACAAGGGCTGGTCAGACCTGTAGCAGCACAGGGGCTGGTCAGACCTTTAGCAGCACAGGGGCTGTTCAGACCTTTAGCAGCACAAGGGCTGGTCAGACCTCTAGCAGCACACATGATCATGGTCAATGAAGAACACATTAAACAGGTCATAAGAGCAGAATACAAGCTGTGATACTCAGTACTCAGGAGGCTGACCTCCACCAACATTTTAGCCAAGATTTTGTCCCAAAAAAGTCTGCTTTACAACGAGTATATACGCTAATCAGTCAGACTTGCTGAATTCAATGGACCATCCTTTTTTCTCATTTCCTCATACATACATGCACATAATAGAAGATCTCAGACTTAAGTGTTCATTCCCTCACACTAATTCGTCAAGTGGGCCTGAAGCAGAGAATACTTTTAAGCTAAAATACGAAACTGGAAATATGCCCCAAGCATTACATTCAGCTTTGCGTAAAAGGGGGGGGGGAAGAATTCTAATGATCCAGGGGCGTAACATAGTTAACTGTGTCCTCAATTTAACAAATAGTACTCGGTCTTTTTTCAATTGTGAGGTTTGGTTAAAAAATTAACAAGACGACAATCAAATTGGACAATCTTTGAAATTTAGTTGGCTAAATGGCATTTTTGGAACGTTGATATTGCTGTAACGATTTGAACCTAGAAACCCAATCAATAACAGCGTGAATTTGAACAGACTGACAGTAAATAATTGACAAGATGGGGGCTGGGTGGGGGTGGGTACACAATTGAAAAACAGAAGAAATCGCTTGATTTAGAAAAAACTTTTTGTGAAACTATAAAATGAAACCTACTATAGGTCAAGTTTATGTTCAAGTTTTTTTTCCAAGATAAAGTAATTTATTTTTCTCGTTTACCGCCACCAGTTAGTTGATTCGTTTTTTAAAAATGTTTTATTTAGGGCTGGTAACGATTAATTTAAATGTAATCATTAACATTAAAAAAATTAACGATTAATTTCATGAATTAATCGTTAATTTCGATTAGAGCCAAACATCTCAATGGAATTAACAAGGACAGGTAATTGACATTTCTTTGTTTTATTGAGTTATTTCCCCAGTCCCATAGACATCGAAAATAAATTTTTTGAAGTTTTTAAAACTGCTATGGACTGTTGTGCTACGTTCCTCAGAGATACAGATCCTTCGATCTTGGCTATTATATTGTCTATTAATTATTTTTAAATATATTTAAAAAATAAATAGTATAAATATTTCCTAAACTTTTAATCGAATTTTTATCGATACAAATTATTTTAATCGATATTTAATCGACACAATTTTGAACGATTAATCGAGAAATTGATCGTTAATTTCCGCAGCCGTAGTTTTATTATATCTTATATAGGAGTGTTTGTTGTGTATGTCCATACATGAAGTTTGTACTGTTAAGTTAGGACACAGCGCCGACCAGGCACACGTCACACATGGCGCCCGAGGCACACGCTATTTCTGGAACTCTTTAAGAACGCCATCTAAAAATCGTCTAATTTATTTTTTATTTAAGCTATGGACCAGTGGGGGGGGGAGTAATTAAAAAGAAAATGACGTCATTATATTCACATTCCCGATATGACCACGGGATTAAATGAAATAAAAGTTTTTAACAAAAATCTCTTTTCGCAAAAAGTATAACTTTTCTTCAGGTTCCATGGGTAAGAACAATAAGAAACAAAGACGTATCGCTTTCTTTTTTCTTTTTTTTACTGATTAGTGTTGGGTGTCTGTAATGACATGTGATTTTGATTTCTGAGTATCATTCTGTTAAGTTCGGGATTTCAGTGAATTACAATTCAAGAAAAACTTAGTTTCAATCAGTCGAGAATGTTACATTTTTTCACTGCAGACAACAGCAATAGTACAGAACTTTAGCAGAGTTCTAGACTTTTCATCTCGCTGAACATTTTCCTTAACTCGTCAAAAGTATTTACACCTATTTTATTAATGAAACATACTATTGGTAACGGTTAATATTATATATCTAAAGCAGGTCACATTTAAGCCAAATATTTTCCTTTGAGTTTGGAGTTTAAGTTACTCAATTTTTTTCTCTTCAAGGTTTTAGATCTTAGAAATCTTAGAATCTATGATGGATGCCCTTTGTAGTAGACATAAAGTTAAAGAAACTTTAAAAAAAAAAAATCAACATTTCCTCAAGGATCTTCTTGTTTTAAAGAAGGCCATCAAATAGTCCTGTTATTTCTTTGAATCACATCAATGGTAACCAAGGCAACGCACCTTATACCGTACCCAGTCATCAAAGCGATCTTGTCCTTATCTCAAATATAACATCCAGTTCTCAACATGACAGTCCTAAAATTAAACCTCTCAAAGAATCAAATAAACAACAAAATACTGTCACTGGCACACAGTTAAAGGAGGATGAAGATAGATTTTATTGAATGAATCATGAGAATTTAAAAAAAAAAAAAAAACTATGCGGAAATACTTTCCAATATTTGCCCCAAGAATCAAGTTAATTAATTTAGTTTACAAGATCTTCAATTGAATTAAAATCACATCTTTCCTAATAAATTGATTGTTAAAATATTTTTTTCATGAATTGTTCAGTTATTGTAAGATCTGCCTAGAGCATACGTCACAATTAAGAACTTTTTTAAAAATTGAAATTATCGTTTTTGACCATCCGCCAATATTTCCTATCATCTAGTTTACCTAACATAACATTGTGTACAGCCGAAACTGATGTGACATATCAAACGATTTCAATAATGACATACTTAATTTATGACCTACCCGTGAGATCTCCAAGTTGGACAACTCCAAACATGAAATACCCCGCCAACCAAAGGGCTATAACCCATCAGCAAACACGAGTGAAGGAACTTGGCCTGCACACTGGAACTACGTTCAAGATTTGGGAGCTGATTTTTTTTCCTAAGCTCATCCAGCCCCCCACCCATGACGAAATAGACCCCCACATACAATCAGGCCCTAATAGGCTTCGACCCATTAACATTATTATGGAAGCTCAGGGGACGTCACTTACAGCTTAGCCTTTACGAACTGATGACGTCATTTATCTTGCATTTCGAAAAAACAAAACTGAGGTCTCAAACAACATTCTTGGCGGCTGTCGTCTGAGAGAAGAGTCTATGGCTATTAATAGTTTCCGTGCTTTTATGTATTGTATTGTAAGCATGAAAGCTACTTAAATAAATATATCATGCTATAAATTGCATCGACAAAACTACTTTCCCATTCGTTATTGTTTACGATAAAAATTCTGTATATAAAACTACCCTTGATAAATTCACTTGCTACCAAATTTTTTAAAAAGTTCGAAATCTTTTCAGATTAGAAGAATTAGCTTAGATTAGTACACATTATTTGTCGTTAGTTGTTCCTGTAAATTATCGATGGAAATTGTAAATTTGTATTTATTATATTGGTTATATGCCGAAGCGTCATTTGGGTTGATTTCACCCAATGCGGTAGCTCATGCTGTCATCCTTAACTATCTACTTTAGAGAAGACCTCCTCAGAGTCTCCATGCGCCTTACATACAGAACATACAGAATTTTTATATTTTGGTGTCAACCCTTGCGATGGTGTCACCACTTGTGATGGTGTCACCACTTGTGATGGTGTCACCACTTGTGATGGTGTCACCACTTGTGATGGTGTCACCACTTGTGATGGTGTCACCCCTTGTGATGGTGTCACCACTTGTGATGGTGTCACCACTTGTGATGGTGTCACCACTTGTGATGGTGTCACCACTTGTGATAGTGTCACCACTTGTGATGGTGTCACCCCTTGTGATGGTGTCACCCCTTGTGATGGTGTCACCCCTTGTGATGGTGTCACCCCCTTGTGATGGGGTCACCCCTTGTGATGGGGTCACCCCTTGTATTGGTGCTGTCTACAACCGCCGAGTGACAACTCTTGTAGTTTTGACCCAATTTTTAAACTAAGAGGATCTACATTATAAATTTCTTATTTCTATACCCTTTCTTAACCTCCAGTTTTCTAGAATATACAATTTCTAAAATAAAGTTAATGAAATAAAATTATCAACCTGAAATTCACTTTTTAACAAGTTAATTGATTTTTTTCTAGCCCTTTGTTCGTCTTCCCATCTTCTCGAATTGTGATTGGTCGAATCGCCCCCTAGCGAAATAACGCGCTATTTAACGGATGAATTCATGCGAGCGCGTATAAAGATTTCAACTCCCGGCAGCCCATCGGCTGACCAAGTGATGAAAAGCTCACAAACACCGGAAACTGATTTCTGACCATCGGAAGCATTATGGTCGGCACCGGAAGCAGTATGGCGGAGCGTGTAAAAAGAAAGGGCCGCGACTCCTCCCCTTAAGCTTGTATAAAAGCAATTTTCTCAGGCGCGTGGTCCTGACATGGATGGTCATAGCCGTCTGGATGCGCCCTGAGCAGACGCCTGGGGGAGGGGAGGTGTGGGGGCACGAGATGTGAGGTGAGCTGTTTGACATGAAAGCAAAGCGCTGCGTGTAAGTGATGGCTTGGGCTTATCTTAATTTAAAATCCGTTGAGGGGTGGGGGGAGCAAACAAACGAAAAGATGATAGATTTTGATTTTACATTTATTTCCAGTGAAGTTTCACAGCCGAAGTTCGCATGGATCTAATCTCTTTAATAGTTATGAGTTTAGGTTCATTTCTGACTACAAATAAATTGACAGGGAATGATGTCATCATTTGTATTGGCATTGTATTCGTTATCCTGTAGAACTCTGTTTATTGTATATGTTATCACAGAAGACTGAGCTGATTTTTTTCTTTCTAAATTTGTTGTCACCTAGCTAACCTGATAATAAAGTAATACAGTCTTTTCAACGTATTAGACTATGTCCAGACAAGCAAATTTCTTTATTAAAACTTTGTGGTCACTTTGGTAGCAGCATGGAGCTTTTTATATTGTTCTTTGCTGTTGTTTTTTTTCTAGATGTTTGTGAACATGTTATAACTGTATCCATGACTGCATAGAAACGATTAATTCATTGTTGAAATATTGAGGGAGAAAATGGAAACTTTTCTAGCAATAGTTTATGTATTTTAAGTTTTAAACGGTTCAACCATAAGTTCTTTCACATACCTGCTCCATTTACTATACGAGCACACGGTTTTACTTTACCCGCCTTTGAAAATATGTTCGCCGCAAGCCCAAGTTCAGAAGTAACTTTACCGTACACCCCACGTTAAAAGTGCCGAAATTTTCCGTGAATGCTATCTTCAGCGAAACCTACAACACGGGAAAAGGTTACAATGAAAATAAATAAGATGAATACGAAATTAGGTAAAATTTATATTCCTCGGACTATGTTCCCAAGTGATTTCTGTTCATCCAAGCTTTCAGAAATGTGGCCAAACATGAGCAGCTAAAACATGGTGGTGGTTGGAAGTTCATGAGGGGAAAAGGTATACTCTAATAATCTATTGTGATGAATGAAAGAGGTTGTAGGGGGTGAAGGGACGGAGCAAAGCAAACATCTATTCTTGTCACACAGGCAGTGTGATGACGTGAGTCGGGTGGTGCGTAGGTTATAGAAATCTGTCAAAATAGAAACGGGTTTTACCGTTATACAACACTTCTTCCTGTGCGATTTTTTTTTTAAAATCCTGATTTAATATCTGTGTTTTACTTGAATGAAAATAGACTCTAGTGGGAGGAGAAAGGTTTTTCTTTCATGTCTCAAGAAATAAGTGTCTAAATATGTAGTGTTTTTTTTTTTTTAAATGAGAGTAAACGATACAAATGCGTCATGATTTATTTATATTTTAAAATATAAATATATTTATTTATAAATTTCCAATACTGGATCTTTTACCATCGTTATCGGTTAGTTCTCATGGTCACCAATCGTTCAGTTCTATTGTAGATATAAAATACTTTAAAATATGCTTTCTTTGAAGACCTGAGAGTTATTTTTATCATGTTAATTGTATGGAAATAAAACTCGACTTTAGCAGTTTAACATTAATGTACAGGGGAACATGAGGCAACGGCATAACCATAACACAAGACAATTTTTAGGCTCCTGCGAGGATAGCTGCTAGACAATATGACGTCATGACCTCCATAACAGAGGATGAGACTTAGTGACCACTACAACGGAAGACGTTAGCCTCGCGTGGAGGGCTGAGTAGTGGTACTTTTAAATTGAGGAAGGGTTGAGAGGGGGTATTGTCGGACATCTGCCTGTTATCTAGCTTATTACTAACGCTATTTCTATACCGAAGATTATTGTTAGGAAAGTCGGAGAGTTGAAATATTGTTTTGTATCACATGGAACCATTACAGGCCACGCCCTGGGAATGTGTCGTTAATTACCAAAATAGTAAAATTTAAATCAAATCAAATTTAATTAAACACTATATAAATTATAAAATTAAGTAATCCAAAATTAAATGGATCAATAAGTCTAAAAATTTGACCATCAAGATCAGAAATCTGTTGCCTCCTCTACATTGATATTACCCAGCTACATTTATATTACCCAGCTACATTGATAGTACCCAGCTACATTGATATTACCCAGCTACATTGATATTACCCAGCTACATTGATATTACCCAGCTACATTGATATTACCTAGCTAAATTGATATTACCCAGCTACATTGATATTACCCAGCTACATTGATATTACCCAGCTACATTGATATTACCCAGCTACATTGATATTACCCAGCTACATTGATATTACCCAGCTACATTGATATTACCCAGCTACATTGATATTACCTAGCTAAATTGATATTACCCAACTACATTGATATTACCCAGCTACATTGATATTACCCAGCTACAT
Organism: Radix auricularia; assembly: GCA_002072015.1. Lineage (NCBI taxonomy): Eukaryota > Metazoa > Mollusca > Gastropoda > Lymnaeidae > Radix > Radix auricularia. The sequence continues at coordinate 357,007 of MUZC01004428.1, read as the reverse complement.
TGATATTACCCAGCTACATTGATATTACCCAGCTACATTGATATAACCCAGCTACATTGATATTACCCAGCTACATTGATATTACCCAGCTACATTGATATTACCTCTACTTCTACGCTTAAACTATTTGTTTGTTTTAAAGTCACCCATTTTCTAAAGCGGTAACCTTGACAACGGTAAGTGAACTGAAATATTCTTTTGAGTAACTTACAATATTTTCACAAGCGCCCCGGGAGGTGGGGGGTGAGTTTGGTAGAGGTGCTTGGCGGTTGAAAAAAAAAAACAACAACACTTAATATTTTTCAAGAGAATGATGACTGAAAAGAATTTTCTTCCCTTCATTTCTTCTGCCCTAAAGTTAAATACAGCGAGTAGTTGACGGTAAGAAAACACGAGAGGATCCCTGGCGGCATAGCAGCGCGTGGTGTCACGTGATGTGATGATACCCACCGGCACGCGCTAGACGGGTCCTTTGAAGATGTATCCAAGATGTCGTCACAACGAGGCTCGTGCATCAAAACCAGCAAACAGAGTGACACGCCGGCCATGTTGAATGTTTGGACTAACAACACAGATGATTTCTTTAGCGAACCCTTCAGATGCGGGGCCAACCGTGAGCAGCTGGATGAGGCCAGAATGTGATCCCTTTTTTTAAAGGGGTGTGGGCTGGAAGGCACTGCGGGGGGCATTTTGGGAGACGCCAGTGGCGTGGATACGTCTTTTCAACAATAGTCTACGCCCTCAACACAACAGGTGTGTATGAACTGATGGCAGAGCGGGGTGGGGGGATGATGACGCAATAAGGTGCACCGAGAAGATCACGTGACCACAATTGTTGAAGAGTGTTAACGTCATTGAGTCAAAACCAAGAATGAAACGCTTGTATAGAAATATTTTATGTCGTAAAATCTATTTAATGCAAACAATATTGACTTTTTAAATAGAATATTATTTATTCATTACTCTCTCTCTACTAGTTGTGCGCGTGTATTTCGATACACTGTAAATAACAACAACACCTCTTCAGTCCATGGCTGACTCTAGAGACAGTGAAGTAGCGTTCACAAGTTTATTAAGCCACCACTAACGAGTTCTTGCCCGGGTTCGCCAGTCCAGCGCGCTACCACTTAGACCACCGCGGCCACTATACATTGTAAATTCTGTCATGAAAACCAAAGCTAGAATAATGTTGATAACATATAAAGAAGAGTTACTCTATACTTTATGGTTCTAAATGAAGTAGTGAGTGGGTGGGTTTTGTCATTTTATTAGTTAGAGAGCGGCATACTTGGAAAATAAGGACTGTAAAAACACTAATATCAGTTTCATTGCTTGTCCAATGATACTGTAGCGTTGTTGTTGTTGTTGGTTTTTTTTTTTTGGTTTTTTTTTTGGTTTTTTTTTTTTTTTTTTTTTTTTTTTTTT
>MUZC01004428.1:275144-304726 GCA_002072015.1 Radix auricularia | reverse complement strand
ATATATATATATATATATTGCGTGTAGGAAAAAATGCACTTCATTTTCTAACGAGAAGTAAGTGAAAACGAAAATAAAACCAACTTTCAATGTTTAGTCTAGAAAAGTTGATGATGTCTACTGCTATCATGCTTGCGGTAAAGTTTTACTTTTTTAAATTACTTTAACAAAATTTAATTTTGCCGTTTATTTATTACGTTGCATTTTCTCGCTACATACTTAACGCAAATTACGCCCTCTGTCGTGCAATTGAGTGGACGGTTAGTTTTACCGCTCTGTTCAATGGGAACATTCGTTTGAACTAACAAACGTTATCCATTTCACTTCAAACCTCGCATTGTCAAAGGTGTGTGCTAGGTTTTTATATTTTTTTTAAATTTCTTTTTGCGGCACCACATTAAAAATTTATAGTGAAATAAAATTCTGAATTATTGTACAACACAGTATGCTATCTGGCAGGTCGGTCTTTGTCTGTTTGAGTTTCTCTTTGCCTGCTATTTCGTACAAAAAAGCATTGATCTTTGAAAGCGAAGAAAGAAACGAGGCTGTTATGATTCTAGGTTTTTTCAAAGAGTGTCTATTTTGTTCAAAGCCTCGAAAAAGCGTCATTGAACTACTGCCAAATATCTAACAGGTAAAACAAAAATTTCAAATCTTCAAGTATAGAACTGTTTTTATTTCGGTAATATGAATCATGAAAAATCAAATTTATGGTTAATTAACAATGAGACAGTTATTTAATAGGTTTTAAAAAGAACACAGTGAAGTAGCTGGAATGCTTCTCTATCGAAAAAGATTTAAATAAAAATAGTATAGAGCAATGAAAAGTCATCTCTGTGATGTTTAGTCATGAAGGCCACGCACATAAATCAACATCTTTACACATCCACACTTAGGTAATCCACACAGGGATCCACACAGGAATCAACACTCGATTAATCTTTTTTTTTTTTTAAAAACCAACAGACAAACGAACCTCAACACAGGAAAGGGGAAAATATGTTTAAAAATGTTTAAGACTTGACCGATCAGTTAAGTGAAGTTTCCAAGCTGATACAGCAAAGTGTAATGGTAAACAGCAAAGTTTTTGGTAAACAGCCTAATGGTGCAGTAAAAAATGGATTAGTAGTTTGACATGGAATTGAGTACTCACCAAAGGGAGACAGGTTGCTTACGCACCAAGGTGAGGCATGGTGAGTATGCACTTAAGTGAGAATGGTGAGTACACACCAAAGTGAGACAGGTTGATTACGCACCAAAGTGATACAAGGTGAGTAAGTACGCAGTATAGTGAGACAGAGTAAGTACACACAAAGTGACACAGGACTGGTTCGCACCAAAATGAGAAGGGAAATATAAAGCACGAAAGTGAAAAATTGAAGGTACGCACCAAAAAGTTACACATGCGCCTTATGAAGGTGTGAATGGTGCACATTGAAATGGGGAGGTAATACTTGCCTAAAACTCAGTAGCTATATTTAGTTTATTATAAACATTCGAATCCATGGCAGTGGATCATGGAGGGACTAGACGCCATACGATATGTCATGCAGAACATGTGCATTTGGCACCTATGTATCGTCACAGTTTATTTTAACGTTTGACAAACATCAGGCCCCCACACCACTAGAAACACCACTGCAAGTAAATAGTTGTGTAGCACACAGCAGCAGCTGTTGGAGTGCTTCACCCTCGGCACCACACACAGCCTACACCTTACTGACCACACTCGTAGCAAAATACGCGTCTCCTTGTGGTAAACAAACCAGAGAATGAGAGAGAGATAAGGAAGAGAGAAAGACAAGATTAAGAGATAGATAGATAGATAGATAGATAGATAGATAGATAGATAGATAGATAGATAGATAGATAGATAGATAGATAGATAGATAGATGGATAGATGGATAGATGGATAGATGGATAGATGGATGGATGGATGGATGGATGAATGGATGGATCGATGGATGGATGGATGGATGGATGGATGGATGGAGGGAGGGATGGGTGGATGGATGGATGGATAGATAGATAGATAGATAAAGCGCGTAAGTGTAAAGGGGAGCTCACAAAAGAAAAAGAAATAATACGATTCAGAGATAAAAACACGTAGAAGGAAAAAAAATGGAGTTATGTGTATTGACAGTAAGATAGAAACTGAGGAAGCAACAGGTAGAAATAGAAACAGACGGAAGAACGGAAAGAGACACATGACCGAACAAAAAAGTGTCAATAAATAATGCTGAGGAGTTGTTTATTATCTATTTATTGACATTACAACTGAATCATGAAATCGCCTTTTCCAAACATTTGTTACCAATTTTAAAATCTTGTTGATTACATTTACCATAACTTTTGAACTCGGGGAAAGACAAGTTGAGTGGGTTGATTTGAATCAGTGTTGCGAAGTCGGGGGAAATTTCCCTAATCGTGGCAATTTTTGAGCCAAATTTTGAGAAATGGGAATTAGGGAATTTTTAAGGATTTTGCCTAAAAAATGGGAATTTTTTAGATTGACAAATTTTTAAAATTAAGTACATTCTTGAATGAAAATAAAATAAAATAATTTGAAACATGATCATTTTCAAATAAGAAATACTTGTGTTTTGATGTGGTGGGGGCTCTTTGACGTCATGTTTGTTTATTTTTAGCATGTCTAGGTTTTTTCCCTGACGTTTTGGCAAGGTTTTTCCCAACTTTGTCACTGACAGTTTAATGTTAGATTGTGTAAATGTATTACCATTAAATAATATAATTAATTAGTCTGAGCCTGAATCATCATAAAATGTTTGTTACATATATAGGACCAAATCATTAATACTATGTAAATATATAACAATCTATGTAACCATGTATGATTGATTCACTATTAATAAATTTCAAAGCATTCATTTAAAAAAATATTTTTATCAATCACAGACAAATTTAAATTACAGGAGTATCCTAATAACTTCATAATGTTAAAATTTAAAAGTATAATCTATGTTTTGGCTTTGTAGTAAAGTTGTTAAATAAAAACGTATAGATTAAATAAAAATTGAAAGTACTCTATTAAAAATTGCCTTAAAATGCATATATATTTTTTTTTTAAATTTGGATGTCCAAAGTCATTAAAATGAATGCGTTTAATTAAAGTTGCCACTTTTCAGGTTTTTTCCCAAGTTTTTAATGCATGTGGGAATTTTTAGCCCAATTTGGGAATTTTTTTACTCCTGCCTGGGAAAATCTGGCACTTAGACTTCGCAACACTGATTTGAATTCACTGCTAAGGCATGCTGTCGAGTCGCCCGTTTGATTTCACCCATAACTAGTCTAGCGCAGATAAACCAAAACTATTTTCAGAGAAGAGATAATTGAAAGAGAAATATGTTTGAATTTCCTTGTGCTTCACTTACAGTTTAGGCAGTAAGTTTTAAAGCGAACTGCTCAAAATAGAATGTGAATTTTTGTATATCCTAGAGCTGGCATTTAATGTTGGGTGCCGTAAAAAACACGGGGCCTGGGGAGAAACTGTATTCGATTTTGTTTACATATCAAAGGAAAATATTTTTCAGTTAAAATTTGGTTTTATGGCCATTCAAAAGTAAATAAAATTAATGCGCTTTCAAGTCAGTTTCATAGGTATACATAAAGTAATAATTGAGGTCATAACTGATAGTATTACTCAGTGGCGTAGCTAGAGCTTTTGCCGCCCGGGGCGGTCTCCAATATGCCGCCCTTTTAGGGGACGCCCATTAATGACGTTACGCACCGGGGAGGGGGTGGGGAGTCACACATTTGATGTCATTCAAAACGCGCAACTTTAAATAAAAGCTACACTGAAATATATGATTACCCAAACTTTATTCAATGACGATTTAAGTGGTTTCGCGCGTGTTACAATGTTAGAGTGCAGCTTTAAACTAAAAACATATTGAAATGACCAAACAAACAAAATGATGATTTTAAACAAGGTCATTTTCAAAATACCCCTTGTATGGGGGAGGGGGGGACTTTGTAACGTCACATTGAGGAATGGGTATAAGTTTTCGTTTCGTGACGCCGTGTGACGAGGGGGCAGGGGGTGAAAAATCAGCCGAAATCACGTGACGTCATTTATGGACGGCCTCTTAATTAAGTTAATCATGTGATGGTTTTTATAAATTAATAAGCGTGAATAAATAATTGAAACGAAGTACATTGAAAAAGATGGGGAACAATTTTACCATTGCATGCCCTATTTATGTAAGCAGTAATAAAAGAGGTCGCTTAAGAGGATAATCCTATAAATACACATTATAAAAATACAAGATAATTGTTTTTAAGGCCACAAGAAAGTTATGGGGTCACGGGTCTCCCCCACCCCCAATGAGACAAAAGATATTCCAAATTTACACCCAAAAACATTAACAATTAAAATACGCTTTTATTTTTTATTTATAAATAAATGAATTTTTTTTAATAAAAAAAGAAATTGTATACATCAGTTGAAAACATATTTTTTTATTATTTATAAATTTACTTACTCACCTAACTTTCATAGTCGAAAAATTGTTTATTATGTTATCAAAATTTATAATATTTGTAATATCATGTTCTATGGACAATATTGCAAGATTTTGTAGTCTTAAATCACTTATTGTGGAGCGAATTTTTTCAACTTCAGTTTGGAGAAGCTCCTTTCACAACTAGATACACTGATAACAATTGTTGAAAAAAATTCTAAGCAAAATTGTAATGTTGGATAATATTTTTTTCCAATATTTACTGTTAAATATATTTTAACATATCAAGGGGGTATTTCCCCCCGTTTTTTTAACATAATGCCTCTTCTTGTAGTGTAGGTACATCCAGGGCTGGTCTTAGGCTCCTGCAACCTATGCTGTCGCAGTGGGCCCAGCCCTTTCATAGGCCCAACATATCTTGATTTTCATGTATTATCCTTATTAATACCTTATTCCTACCCAAACTGGGGCCCACGCAATCAGTTTCGCATACTAAGCTGCATAGGGGACCGCAATAGCTAAGACCGGCAACGTGTACTGACATAAAAACCTGGATAATTTCTCTTTCAATCTCGAACATTTCTTTATGAATGTAAATAAAGAAATTTAGTTGTTCCAATTCTTCATTTAGAATCGTAGATGGTATAGTATTATACATGAATATTTTCTTGCAAGGACATTTAACTCATCACCTCGTTCTTTTATAATTACATCTACGGGTAAAAACATTTCTCGTTGTACTTCTTGCTCTAAAGATAGAACCACGTCTTCTGAATTTTCCTCACTCATATTTTTCTCTTTTTAACTTGGTATCTAGTCGATATTTCAAACTCCCTGTAACAGCGTTCTGTATTAGCACATATCTTTTTTTCATCAAATGGGTTTGCATAGTTTGCATTAATTTAAAAAAGACGGTTTCCCATAAATTGAGATACCATAGAAAAGTAAAAGATTGTCATGAACTGAGTAAAATTCCAACATCTGATCTCATTTTACTAAATACTTCAGATGTCAATTTTTACAGAGGCTTGCAATTTTTCAGTACCTCTTTTTCGGAATTATTTATGTTATCATGGTGTTTATTGAAATGAATAATCGTTCATTTTTAACGAATAACCGTATATTAATGAAAAATACAAGCTATATGTGTTAACTTAATGAAATAAATCAAAGTAAATTTAATTTTTAATAAGTTACCTTACAATGATATAATTTACTTCTTGCATTTTAAACACAATATTTGAAACACCATGTCATGTAGGTACTTGTTAGCGCATCATTCTGTGAATGTCGAAATTCCACGCTAAAACGGTCGTGCGATATTAATACTACATATATTCGGACCATCGGTGATGTGTTGTTTTTTTTTGTGCAGTTTTCTTATAAAAGCGCCATCTATGACGCATAACGCTTAATTTTGCAAACAAATAGTTACTTTTTTGGAGCGATTTTAATTTTTTTTTTTAAACTGCTCTGCGTTATTTATAACAACCATTATGTAATCAAACAAATGTTGCACGAATCCGTTAATTTAATCTCAAAATTGAGATTCTTTTTGTTTCACTATGGTTTTCACCCTTCATAAGAAAAGGGGCAGTTTTCGGAAATGGCTGGGTTTATTTTAAAATGCCCACAAAAACCGCCCTTAGAATGAGAGCCGCCCTGGCGGACCGCCCCATCCGCGCCCCCCTAGCTACGCCACTGGTATTACTTGTTTCAAAGGTATACATAAAGTAATAATTGAGGTCATAAACTCACAGTATTACTTGTTTGTTAGGTATACCACACTTTTTTTCGCAATCTGCTTTGTTAGAAGTTTCAACAAATCTAACGAAATGAAACTTTTCTCTAGTTTTATACAGTTGCCAATAACCTTTATTTCAGATCCACTCTTTCGATGAATGATTTTAAAAAATTAAATAATTTATAACGGTTTGGAGCATTAGCAAGTTGGTCTTTAAACCTCGGCCAATACATTAAGATCTGCTGGCTAATTGTCTTGCATGTTGTGTTTTATCTATACAGACGCTCTTCTTCTAAACAGAAGATTATTGCGTCCACAGACTATGCCGGACTGTTGGCAAGAGACGCAGTAGCGTTCACAGACCACGGCCAGGGCTATGAGCTTTCCACGCATTACCCAGCCGCCTATATTTCTCTAACTAGTGTTAAGTAATTATTCGGAGCTTGGTGGACTCAGTGGCGCCCTAGGCCTCGGGAACAAGTCCTTGCATTCACGTGGATTCGAGCCCGTTACCTTCGGTACAATAGCCGAGCGTGCATGCCACTCGACCATCGTTGGCGCGAGACGCTACCATTGAGACGGTGCATGTGTTTGTCTCTGTCCGTCAATTTATATTGTATAGTCTGACAAAGTCGTTGGTGTGACTTAAGACCAAGTCAAGCGACGTTCACATTTGAAGTTGCTGACATTAAAGATTCCGTGTTAAACTTGTCGTTGTCTTCAAATCTACCCTACTCGTATGTGTACTGCACCATCTGGTACCAACTTGACATGTTCCTCAAATCTACCCTACTCGTATGTGTACTGCACCATCTGATACCAACTTGACATGTTCCTCAAATCTACCCTACTCGTATGTGTACTGCACCATCTGGTAACAACTTGACATGTTCCTCAAATCTACCCTACTCGTATGTGTACTGCACCATCTGGTACCAACTTGACATGTTCCTCAAATCTACCCTACTCGTATGTGTACTGCACCATCTGGTACCAACTTGACATGTTCCTCAAATCTACCCTACTCGTATGTGTACTGCACCATCTGGTACCAACTTGACATGTTCCTCAAATCTACCCTACTCGTATGTGTACTGCACCATCTGGTACCAACTTGACATGTTCCTCAAATCTACCTTATTCATATGTGTACTGCACCATCTGGTACCAACTTGACATGTTCCTCAAATCTACCCTACTCATATGTGTACTGCACCATCTGGTACCAACTTGACATGTTCCTCAAATCTACCCTACTCATGTGTGTACGGCACCATCTGGTACCAACTTGACATGTTCCTCAAATCTACCCTACTCATATGTGTACGTCACCATCTGGTACCAACTTGACATGGTCCTCAAATCTACCCTACTCATATGTGTACGGCACCATCTGGTACCAACTTGAGAATGCCAAGCTATGTTTGGGGGATTAACAGTCTAGCTACATCATAGCACGGGGAAAAATACCATAGCAGTGCGTGACAAACACCGTCAGAGCACGGGACAAACACCATCACAGCTCTGGACAAGCACCATAACAGGACCACAATATCCCTACGTGAAGTGAGCATCATATAAGATAAAATGACACTTTTAGAATTCAACCTGAGCGGGAATGCTTCCTTCACTCTGTTAGACATGTTGAATTTGGACAGCATATTATTCTAGCGAGCTGGGCTTCACTCAGGGGTGGAGCTAACTATGAGAATATACGCCGCGCGCTGCTCAAAACGAAAGTTGTATGTTAAAACAAGGAACGAAAGGTGTTTAGTTGGTTTACAGAGACAAAAGATTTAAAGACGAACTTCAAATCTCACGAAACGGAACACAAATAACGATTATCGTTATATGCACAAATAGACTTACAGACTGAAGCCAACAGGAAGTTGTCTGCCGAAAACACACACACATACACATACACGCGCACACATACACACGTAAACGCACATGAACATACACACACATAAACACACACACACACACACACATACACACAAACGTATAAATAAAAGTCACGAAAGAAAACCTTAATAACCAATTTTATAACCGGGGACGTCATATCACTTTCAAAGGATCACTGCACAAGAACGTAGTCAGCCGTCTTGTGGCGAGAACTATGTTTATAGACTACGGCGAGTGGTGATGCCATGGCTAATTTCAACTGACTGACTACAACGATAAGAATAGGGGCACATCAATTTTTTTATTTGTATTTATTCATGTAAGAAAATACGATTTCATATAATAACAAGCACTTATATAATTTATGGAAATAGTTGAATAGCACTTGAAAAACTGGTAGTAAATAAAATTTGTAGTATGGACAAATATCATGAAGTATATTTTATACTAGTTTGTTCATGTTAGGTAACAGAAGGCAATCATTTTATTTCATTACGAAAAATCCAGACAAATAAAAGCATACAATATTATTAAGTTTCAGTTTCACATATTATTTTAAAAATTGTATTACTTAAACTTACATTTCGAGGCCGCAAAGTTTTCGCCGTCCTACAAAACGCATCAGTCTAGAGGTTGCGGCCAACCTTATATTTTGCCAACCCTCTAGTTCTGCTAACCCTTAAGTTCTGCCTACCCACAAGTTCTGCCAACCCACAAGTTCTGCCAACCCTCAAGTTCTACCAACCCACAAGTTCTGCAACCCTCAAGTTCTGCCAAGCATGTAAGATCTGCTGTGTACACTTGACCTAGTACTTGTTCTAGCAGAGTACGGAATAGGGCACAGAATAGGGCACATAATAGGGAACCTAATTGGGCACATAATAGGACACATAATAGGGCCAATAGGGCATAGAATATGGCCAATAGAGCACAGAATAGGGCCAATAGGGCACAGAATAGGACCAATAGGGTACAGAATAGGACCAATAGGGCACAGAATAGGGCCAATAGGGCACAGAATAGGGCCAATAGAGCACAGAATAGGATCAATAGGGCACAGAATAGGGCCAATAGAGCACATAATAGGGCCAATAGGGCACAGATTAGGGCCACTACAGCACAGAATAGGACCAATAGGGCACAGAATAGGACCAATACAGCACAGAATAGGACCAATAGGGCACAGAATAGGACCAATAGGGCACAGAATAGGACCAATAGGGCACATAAAAGGGCCAATAGAGCACATAATAGGAAAAATAGGGCACAGAATAGGGCCAATAGGGCACAGAATAGGACCAATAGGGCTCAGAATAGGGCTAATAGGGCACAGAATAGGACCCATAGGGCACAGAATATGGCATACAACAGGGCACAGAATAGGGCAAAGAATAGTGCCAATAGGGCACAGAATAGGACCAATAGAGCACAGAATAGGGCCAATAGGGCACAGAATATGGCATACAAAAGGGCACAGAATAGGGCGAAGAATAGTGTCAATAGGGCACAGAATAGGGCAATTAGGGCACATAATAGGGCCAATAGGTCAAATAATAGGGCCAATAGGGCACAGAATAGGGCCAATAGAGCACAGAATAGGGCTAATAGGGCAAAGAATAGTGTCAATAGAGCACATAATAGGGCCAATGTAGCACAGAATAGGGCCAATAGGGCACATAATAGGGCCAATAGAGCAAAGAATAGTGCCAATAGAGCACAGAATAGGGCCAATAGGGCACATAATAGGGCCAATAGTGCAAAGAATAGTGCCAATAGAGCACAGAATAGGGCCAATAGGGCACAGAATAGGGCCAATAGGGCACATAATATGGCATTCAACAGGGCACAGAATAGGGCACATAATAGGGCCAATTGGGCTCAGAATGTGGCATACAACAGAACAAAGAATGTGGAACACATCAGGGCAAAGAATAGGTATTCGCCGAATAGAGAAGATACCATAATGACCTTAGCCAATTATTACCTTCTGAGAGAGGTCTATAAAATTTGAAATAAACGTTTCTGTTTTGATAAGACTTCAGAGATACAGTCAACCGACGAGAGAAGGAGTAACGTTAGTTCCACACCCTCACTCTCAGAGATACAGTCAACCGACGAGAGAAGGAGTAACGTTAGTTCCACACCCTCACTCTCAGAGATACAGCCAACCGACGAGAGAAAGAGTAACGTTAGTTCCACACCCTCACTCTCAGAGATACTTTCAACCGACGAGAGAAGGAGTAACGTTAGTTCCACACCCTCACTCTCAGAGATACAGTCAACCGACGAGAGAAGGAGTAAACGTTAGTTCCACACGCTCACTCTCAGAGATACAGTCAACCGACGAGAGAAGGAGTAACGTTAGTTCCACACCCTCAATCTCAGAGACACAGTCAACCGACGAGAGAAGGAGTAACGTTAGTTCCACACCCTCACTCTCAGAGATACAGTCAACCGACGAGAGAAGGAGTAACGTTAGTTCCACACCCTCACTCTCAGAGACACAGTCAACCGACGAGAGAAGGAGTAACGTTAGTTCCACACCCTCACTCTCAGAGATACAGTCAACCGACGAGAGAAGGAGTAACGTTAGTTCCACACCCTCACTCTCAGAGATACAGTCAACCGACGAGAGAAGGAGTAAACGTTAGTTCCACACGCTCACTCTCAGAGATACAGTCAACCGACGAGAGAAGGAGTAACGTTAGTTCCACACCCTCAATCTCAGAGATACAGTCAACCGACGAGAGAAGGAGTAACGTTAGTTCCACACCCTCAATCTCAGAGATACACTCAACCGACGAGAGAAGGAGTAACGTTAGTTCCATACCCTCAATCTCAGAGATAAAGTCAACCGACGAGAGAAGGGGTAACGTTAGTTCCACACCCTCACTCTCAGAGATACAGTCAACCGACGAGAGAAGGAGTGAGTAACGTTAGTTCCACACCCTCAATCTCAGAGATACACTCAACCGACGAGAGAAGGAGTAACGTTAGTTCCATACCCTCAATCTCAGAGATACAGTCAACCGACGAGAGAAGGAGTAACGTTAGTTCCACACCCTCACTCTCAGAGATACAGTCAACCGACGAGAGAAGGAGTAACGTTAGTTCCACACCCTCACTCTCAGAGACGCAGTCAACCGACGAGAGAAGGAGTAACGTTAGTTCCACACCCTCACTCTCAGAGATACAGTCAACCGACGAGAGAAGGAGTAACGTTAGTTCCACACCCTCACTCTCAGAGATACAGTCAACCGACGAGAGAAGGAGTAACGTTAGTTCCACACCCTCAATCTCCCAAAACATTTCCTTGACACTCTTAGAGTCGTGCCCGGTAGATGAAATTCCATTAAATCTATTTATAAATCAAGACTTAGATTGTAAATTGTTCAGGCCTAACATTAAATGAAATAACTGTGAGTTGATTGAAGAAGTACATTAAAAGAAGGGTAAGAAAGAAACGTTGCGAAATGAAACTGATGTCAATAATATAAATAGACTACATCCTACACCCACGGGAAAGGTGGGTGAAACCAAGCAATGTTCAAGTAAGATAATGAACTCAAGATTACCCACGAATTCCGCAGACTTCCCCGCGAAAGGTCACTGAATTTCAGGAGTAATTCAGATAAGGTCAGTGCAGTTTTTTAAGATTGGTCGGGAAATGAAATTTAAAAAAATGGAAAAAAATTTGACACACATTCCTGACTGTTAAGTTAACCACATGAACACCACTGGGGACTAGCGATCTGCCAGTTTGGCATGGTAGAATTTGAATGCTATTTTATTTAGTTATTTATACTGTATACTGTTGAGTATAAAATATCGGCCTTGAAATTTACGACGTTATTTTCATATATATTTTTATAGTCCGACCTTATTATATATATATAATCTTTCAGCTGATGCCCGGGGTCTCAAAATATACGTGTTGCTAAAACTCATTTTAACAAATGTTTAAAACTATTGCGGCAAAATCAACCCCGAACCAGATAGATTTTAAAATTGACAAAAAGAAAATAGGCCTAAAAATGTTTTGTTCATTTAAAATAACTTTTACTCAATAAAACTTTTACTTAATACAACTTTTACTCAATACAACTTTTACTCAATACAACTTTTAAATGCAGCGTTTGATGACAAGTAGTTTTTGGACGAAGGGCAAGTAATTTAGTAGTTTGTTGGACGAAGGGCAAGTAATTTAGTAGTTTGTTGGACGAAGGGCAAGTAATTTGGTAGTTTGTTGGATGAAGGGCAAGTAATTTAGTAGTTTGTTGGATGAAGGGCAAGTAATTTGGTAGTTTGTTGGACGAAGGGCAAGTAATTTGGTAGTTTGTTGGATGAAGGGCAAGTAATTTAGTAGTTTGTTGGACGAAGGCCAAGTAATTTAGTAGTTTGTTGGACGAAGGCCAAGTAATTTAGTAGTTTGTTGGACGAAGGCCAAGTAATTTAGTAGTTTGTTTGTCGAATGGCTACCTCAAGTGTTTGTATGAACAATTGTCTACCACAAATGTTTGTATGAACGCGTGGCTACCTCATGTATTTGTGGACTCCCATATTAAAACTACAACAGACTTCCTACACCAACGACTGAAATCTTTACACAAGTTTAAAGAACAACAAGCAAATAAACACCCAAGACTTCTAACAACTTCGACAGTTAAAACATAATTCTTCAATTTTATCCTCCTCGATCACTTCAGTAGGTTTTTTGTTGTCGTTGTTATTTTCTTTATTTGCCCTTATCTCTAAAAACGTTATATTCGACTGTGTGATGTCCATCACAAGAACGTGGCCGTACACTATCACAAGAACGTGTCAGTACACTATCACAAGAACGTGTCCGTACACTATTACAAGAACGTGTCAGTACACTATCACAAGAACGTGTCAGTACACTATCACAAGAACGTGTCCGTACACTATTACAAGAACGTCTCCGTACACTATTACAAGAACGTGTCCGTACACTATTACAAGAACGTGTCCGTACACTATTACAAGAACGTGTCAATAAACTATCACAAGAACGTGTCAGTACACTATTACAAGAACGTGTCCGTACACTATTACAAGAATGTGTCCGTACACTATTACAAGAACGTATCAGTACACTATCACAAGAACGTGTCCGTACACTATTAGAAGAACGTTTCCGTACACTATTACAAGAACGTGTCCGTACACTATCACAAGAACGTATCAGTACACTATTACAAGAACGTATCAGTACACTATCACAAGAACGTGTCCGTACACTATTACAAGAACGTGTCCGTACACTATTACAAGAATGTGTCAGTACACTATTTCAAGGATGTGTCAGTACACTATTACAAGAACGTGTCAGTACACTATTACAAGAACGTGTCCGTACATTATTACAAGAACGTGTCCGTACACTATTACAAGAACGTGTCCGTACACTATTACAAGAACGTGTCCGTACACTATTACAAGAACGTGTCAATAAACTATCACAAGAACGTGACAGTACACTATTACAAGAACGTGTCCGTACACTATTACAAGAACGTGTCCGTACACTATTACAAGAACGTGTCCGTACACTATTACAAGAACGTGTCAGTACACTATCACAAGAACGTACCAGTACACTATCACAAGAACGTGTCCGTACACTATTACAAGAACGTGTCCGTACACTATTACAAGAACGTGTCAGTACACTATTACAAGAACGTGTCAGTACACTATTTCAAGAATGTGTCAGTACACTATTACAAGAACGTGTCAGTACACTATTACAAGAACGTGTCAGTACGGCTACCACAAGAACGTAGCCGTACACTACCACAAGAACGTAGCCGTACACTACCACAAGAACGTAGCCGTACACTACCACAAGAACGTAGCCGTACGCTACCACAAGAACGTAGCCGTACACTACCACAAGAACGTAGCCGTACACTACCACAAGAACGTAGCCGTACACTACCACAAGAACGTAGCCGTACGCTATCACCAGTCTTCGGTACATTTCAATTTCGCCTTCAATAGCCAGGACATACAACAACCTAAACAGTCGCTTGACTCGAAAAATATATTTTTAAAATTGTTTTTGTCTACTTCCTTAAGGAAACTCTGTTAAAATATACTTCGGCGAATAAAATGACTTTTTAACCCCTAAAAATATTCTGAAAAGTCCGGGCTCGTCTGATCCGCCGGATCTTATCGTATTTGTACCTGTTCATACAGTACAGTATGAGTACGGTAATACAGTACATCACCAGTTCGGTAATACAGTACAGCATCAGTACGGTAATAGAGTGCAGCAACTGGACTGTAATACAGTACAGCACCAGTACGGTAATACAGTACAGCACCAGTACCGTAATACAGTACAGCACCAGTACGGTAATACAGCACCACACCAGTACGGTAATACAGTACAGCACCAGTACGGTAATACAGTACAGCACCAGTACCATAATACAGTACAGCACCAGTACCGTAATACAGTACAGCACCAGTACCGTAATACAGTACAGCACCAGTATTGTAAAACAGTACATCACCAGTACCGTAATACAGTACAGTACCAGTGCGGTAATACAGTACAGCACCAGTACCGTAATACAGTACAGCACCAGTACCATAATACAGTACAGCACCAGTACCGTAATACAGTACAGTACCAGTGCGGTAATACAGGACAGCACCAGTACCGTAATACAGTACAATATACAAAATGGCCGACAGTGACGCCCCCATTATGTCTCCACCAGCAAGAAGAGAGCGATATGAAGCAAGTTTTAAACGTTAAGTGTTTTGGAAGAGTGGCGGTCTAATACGGCGAAAATATCTTAAAACCTATATTTTAACAGGAAAAGTAGGGGGTCTTCTTACACGCCGGAATATAGGGTACACGCCGGAATATAGGGTAGACGCCGGAATATAGCGTAGACGCCGGAATATAGGGTACTTTTCAATATGCGCATTTAGTGTCAGGGATATTGTTTGAACTATTCCGCTCCTAGAACATCCGCCCATCACCACCTCACATACTCTTTATATCCGCACCCTCTATGGTTTTTTTTTTTGAAATGCGGCATAAGAGTACAGTCCCTTTCTAATACAGTTATCTTCCATTAACACTCGCTAAAAGAAAGACAACTATTGTGAAAAAGAGTACTCTTTAAAAATGTATTACGTAAGCATGAAAAAGTTTATTTTTATTCATGTGAATTTTGTGCAGCTTTAGAGTAGATATAGAATCTATGAATCTTTGGACACAACAAGTGTTTGTTTGAACCTGAACACATAGCGTCACAAAGAAATCAAAGTTCGTAAATTTTAAAAACTTATCTCGGGCTGGTTGGCAAAACGTTAGAGATATCCAGAATTATTTTAGGAAGAGTATATTATTACTTTCTTTTTTTTAAAATAAAGCTTACGTTATAAATTACGTTCCTTATACTCTTGTCTCGACGTTTGTTTTAAATAAAATCTAAACATTTGAGCCAAATTTTTACCTTCTCTCAATTTTAATTGGCCAACATTGACGAGACCTTGCTCCAGCACACAAGAAGGAATGTTCAAACTAAATCCAGGTTTTATCAAGGAACAGAACTGTTCAATAACATTTAAAATCCCATTGTGTACATTGTACACTGTAAGTTTTGTTGAAACTCTTTGAGATGTCTGCGCATTAATAATCTCAAAGCCAGTGTTTGTGCAGTACACTGTTACATTTATTTAAAACTTGGTGTTGACTGAACTTTATAATCTCAGACCCAGTGTTTCTCAGCACGTGAAATTAACGCACGCGCCAACGGTTGGAGTACCTCACGGACACAGGTAGGGGGGCCAGGTTCTGTCTCCCACACCTCTGCGTCCCTCACCTCACGCTTCCCCTCACCCACCCCCGATCGTGGCGCCGCCAAAGTTGACGCGGCGAACCCTAACTCCAGAGGTCACCCCTCACACCTTGCCTCACCTTTTGTTGCCTCCCTCCGCCCTGTAATGCCCCTGCTCGCTCGGCGAAGAGCTTCCATTACCAACGCACCAAGTTTTTACCCTTAAATCTAATTGGATTAACGACGGCTGATAAATCCTTTAGAGCAGTGCAATTCAAATTGCTGTTCCGCGGACTGGTGCCGGTCCGCGGACCATCAGCTTCCGGTCCACAGAATGGTCTATACAAGACAGAAAAAAAAAACAATTGTAATATTCCATTTGCAGCCATTAATACTGGTCCTAACCATATGTCAATTTTCCGACAATAAGAACTTGCATTGAAACAAATTATATACATTTCAATAATTCGAATTTATTAATTCGTTTTATAATTATTATGTATTATTTTCTTTTAAGGCAGGGCCCAAATTTTACCCCCCCCTCCCCCCGTTAATTTAAACAGATATGAGTTTTCAGCGCACGCATGCATTAAAAATAGAACTTACAGATTTCTTACATCAGCTTCTTAACTTGCCGTACGCTGAAGTAAATAAAATATTCGAATGAAAATAACATTTTATATTTAAATGATCTGTTTAATTATTTTATTTGACCTAAATGAAATTTTAATAAATGATATTTAATATTACTAATATTTCAATTGTCTTTGTTTGTTTTTTTAATTTAAAAAAATAAATAATTTTGACCATGTGACTGTTTGTTTACAAACAGCATGAATTGATTTTTATAAAATTCGTCATGAAAATTAGTCTGCGTTAATTTCAATACGTAATCATCCTTTCAGATCATGGGAGATGACAGAGATTCCCCAAACTTTGTTGATTAGGCGGACGTCCTTAAATGACGTCACACCAAGGGGGAGGGAGGGCTTGCCACATTTGTGACGATGTGTGACGACGGGGAAAGAGGGGTGGGGGTTAAAACATGGTTCCACTTAAATATTCGATTTCTTACTATTTATTTTATGACGTTTCATATGAATTCCAGGGCGTTACGATATTAGAGTGTAGCCTCACACTAAATACATTGTAAAATGGCAATAAAGTGATCTCAAACCTGGTCATTTTCAAATAGAAAATACCTCTTTTTTTGGGGGGATCACAGCTTTGTGATATCATATTGAGAGGGGGGTCTAAGAGTTTGTGTGACGAACTGGGACGAAAGGGGGGGGGGCAAAAATTATTTACCAAGTTTGATCGAGAAAAAGAAATGTAGCCAGTGAGGCGGACCCCATCAAGGGAATGTACTCAAAAATTTTCTAAAGATTCATGGGATCAGTAACTAAAATATTATTCATACTCCTTATAGATTGGGGGGGGGGACGACATTAAAGGCCCCCGGACCAATCCGTACAAGATGTTGATTTCAATCTGGATATTAATGGATAGACTCGTTTGTCAACTTTTGTCAAGGTCACGTGATATAAATTTGGATTAATATGACTTAACAGTGCCCCCAGCCAAAATGGTGCAAGATGTAAAGCTCAAAAGACCACACAAATTCAGTCGTGTTATCTTATCTTGGATGTTACAGGCGCTCCTTCTGTACAGAAAATTATTGCATCCTACGTTTATCTATGGTTTGTGTTTAGTCCTGTATTCTTATTAAAGTTTTAAATGATGATAAGGTCTTGGCTTTCCTGGTTTATTCAGGCAACCCATTCCACCCCCGAATACCGGACGGGAAGAAAGAAAACTTGTATGTGTTTGTTCTTGCATACGGAATAAGAAAGGTGTTTTTATCCATATGTCTATCTGAGGGTTGTATTGAGTTATCTTTGTGTTGTATTTATAAATTAGAATTGATTGCTTTATGTATAATTACTAATTTACTATTGGTTCTTCTATCCTCTAGTGTTCAAGGTTTAATGATTTAACTAATGGTGTTACTCTTGTCAGTTTTGAATAATCTCTAGTAATGAATCTGGGAGCTCTTTTTTGGATTTGTTCTAACTTATCAATATTTTCTTTGGTGGAAGGGTCACATACAGAAGATACATACTGTATTATAGGTCTCACCAGGGTGAGGTAGCATTTTAGTTTTATACCAAGCGTTTTAATGATGGGATAAAGGACATATTTTTTATATGGAACTAGATTGTGCCGAGGCGCCCACTTGTTTTTTTAGGGCGCCTACGGCGCCAACCTTTTTGAAAAGCCCAACTAACTTGTCCTTTTTTTTATAAATACGAAATATTAAACTTTCTGAAATGTAGGCAAAGTATTTAATAATAGGGGTTGTATTTTGCGCACCGATGCACACAAAACAATGACGTCATTGTGGCCATGACTGTGTGGCGCTCTACAAATATTGTCAAGGTTACAGATTAATTAGCACCAGAAGGAAAGTTCATCAACTTTTTTATTCACCATAAAAGTTTAGCCATCGTTTAGCCACCAAGCAAATGTCAACGGAACAATACACGGCGCTCAGTGAAGTTGTAAAAATTGTGAACAAAATGAGGGGTAGGACTGCAATCAGGCTTATACAAAATTAAATGGAAAAGACGTAAACAAGGTAAGGGTTAGCCTGACCGGACGTAACAAAACAGCGAACGTTTCGGCAAAGAGCCTTTATCAACGAACATACAAGACACAAATAAAACGAAAATAAAAATAAAAAATGAAGGAACTTAGCTGCGGTGAATTCCAAAGTATCCAAAAAAGTGAAACTGAGAGATGACAGAGCGAATTTATATAGGAAAGCAGAGAGCGGGCGGGGTAACCGCCTAGGTGGTCAAAGAAAAGACAATATTCATCCCATGTGGTGCGAGTGTACCGTGATTTTCTATTAATCTGTTTTCAATCTGGACTCTCGTGGGTGTGTTTATGCACGAGACAATAGCAGTGACTGCCAGGTCCTTGAGACCCATATGGTCGCGTCCATTGAAGTGACGGGAGACGGGACACTGTTTATCTTGTGTAATCGCCCTAATATGTTCAGACATTCGGCCTTAATATAGGGTACTACAAGATGGAATATATGGTACACGCCGGAATATGGAATAAACGCCGGAATATAGGGCAGACGCCGCAATATAGGGTACTTTTCAAAATGCGCATTTAGTGTCAGGGATATTGTTTGAACTATTCCGCTCCTAGAACATCCGCCCATCACCACCTCACATACTCTTTGTAACCGCACCCTCTAGGTTTTATATTGAAATGCGGCATAAGAGTACAGTCCCTTTATAATACAGTTATCTTCCATTAACACTCGCTTAAAGAAAGACAACTATTGTAAAAAAGAGTACTCTTTAAAAAACAGCGTCCCGTCTCTCCTATGTATTTCAAAGGACAGCGCTTACACACGATGGTGTAGACAACGTTGCGGCTAGCGCAGGTGAAACCATCCTTAATCATAAATAGCCCCTTAGGGAAGTTTATCTGTTCGGCTTGCACAACAAAAGAACATGTCTTACACCGAAGTCGGCCGCATGGTACAGTACCCAGGTGGTACACACAACATCAAAGCCAAAGAAATATTCATGAAGAACCGAGCTATCCTCCTTGCGGACCCTGAGACGAACAACATTTTCTCCACCCCACACACGCCTTACTACGGCTGGCTGAATTAGTTCTAAACCTCATCTCGTTTGAGCTCAATGGCCAGTTCTTTGACCAAATCAGTGGGGTCGCTATGGGGACAAAAATGGGACCAAGCTATGCTTGTTTGTTTATGGGCCACTTTGAACACAGAGTGGAACAGGAATACACTGGTCGCCTCCCTGAATTCTACAAGAGGTACATAGACGACGGTTTCGGGGTGACTAATATGGTGAGAAGTGAACTGGACACTTTTATTAACTTTGTTGACTCCTTCCACCCATCCATTAGGTTCACCTACCAAATTTCTGAACTCTCTGTCAATTTCCTTGACATCACTGTAACTCTCCAGAAAAACTGCCTCCTCACTTCGGCCTACTTCAAACCCACAGACAGCCACTGTTATCTTCTCTACCCTTCTTCTCATCCCAAAACTTGTAAGGACTCCATTCCCTTTTCTCAACTTCTTCGACTCCGTAGACTGTGTCAATCTCAGGAGGACTTTTGGGAAAAGGCTTTGGAAATGGTGGAGTTTTTTAGACAAAGGTCATATCCTGAAGCCACACTTCAACATGCGCTTCAGCGGGTCAAAAACTTCACTCGTGCCGACGCCTTTTTACCACGCACCCGTGATACCAACCAAAGGAGCAAGCTGGTTCTTACTTANTTCTCCACCCCACCCCTAATTGTATTTAGGAGGGACAGAAACCTACGTGATCTTCTGGTTCGCACTCGCCTCTCCACATCACCCAACCACCTGGGTACTGTACCATGCGGCCGACTTCGGTGTAAGACATGTCCTTTTGTTGTGCAAGCCGAACAGATAAACTTCCCTAAGGGGCTATTTATGATTAAGGATGGTTTCACCTGCGCTAGCCGCTACGTTGTCTACACCATTGTGTGTAAGCGCTGTCCTTTGAAATACATAGGAGAGACGGGACGATCTTTGTCGTGCCGAATGTCTGAACATATTAGGGCGATTACACAAGATAAACAGTGTCCCGTCTCCCGTCACTTCAATGGACGCGACCATATGGGTGTCAAGGACCTGGCAGTCACTGCTATTGTCTCGTGCACAAACACACCCACGAGAGTCCAGATTGAAAACAGATTAATAGAAAATCACGGTGCACTCGCACCACATGGGATGAATATTGTCTTTTCTTTGACCACCTAGGTGGTTACCCCGCCCACTCTCTGCTTTCCTATATAAATTCGCTCTGTCATCTCTCAGTTTCACTTTTTTGGATACTTTGGATTTCACCGCAGCTAAGTTCCTTCATTTTTTATTTTTATTTTCGTTTTATTTGTGTCTTGTATGTTCGTTGATAAAGGCTCTTTGCCGAAACGTTCGCTGTTTTGTTACGTCCGGTCAGGCTAACCCTTACCTTGTTTACGTCTTTTCCATTTAAAAATTGTGAACCGTGTCAAGAGAAGTGCTTTAAATTCAATGTTATTTACTGCATTATGAGACAGAGTATGTATTGAACACAATTTTACTGCATTATGAGACAGAGTATGTATTGAACACAATTTTACTGTATTATGAGACAGAGTATGTATTGAACACAATTTTACTGCATTATGTGACAGAGTATGTATTGAACACAATTTTACTGTATTATGAGACAGAGTATGTATTGAACACAATTTTACTGTATTATGAAACAGAGTATGTATTGAACACAATTTTACTGTATTATGAGACAGAGTATGTATTGAACACAATTTTACTGCATTATGTGACAGAGTATGTATTACCACAATTTTACTGCATTATGTGACATAGTATGTATTGAACACAATTTTACTGTATTATGTGACGGAGTATGTATTACCACAATTTTACTGCATTATGTGCCGGAGTATGTATTGAACACAATTTTACTGTATTATGTGACGGAGTATGTATTACCACAATTTTACTGCATTATGTGCCGGAGCATGTATTGAACACAACTTTACTGCATGCTGAGGTGGGTTCGTTGTTTCGATGCAAAATACTGTCAAGAGTTTTCGAACAACACAGTGAGCTTTAACAGTTGCTACAAAAAACAACAACTGGATGCGACTCAACTGTTTCGAAATAAAAATCGGACAACCAAGGGGGCTAACTTGGCTGATATTTCTAACATTTTAATTGAGCTCAATATTGACATCCAATGAAAGATGGCTTCATGCTTTACAGTGGCAGACAAGATCCATGGACAAAAACAAAAGCTAGAAGCATGGGAGAGTCGAGTATCAGCATATTGTTTCCATATGGTTACCGATTAAGAAACAACGATTAATGGTGTGTAGATGAATAGTTTGATGTTCCATCCATACAAAAAATCATCATTAAAAACTTGATAAAATTAATCAATTGTCAACTTTCCAACAGAAGATGACCCACCGAAAGGTACTGGATCAAAGTTTGATTCGTCTGTAACTTTAAAATTTAAATTATTGGAGTTAGCAGTTGATAAAGGATTTTAAATGAATTTCGGAACTATGACCTATGACCTCTCTTGGATCCTTTTGATTAACGAGAGTGCAGAATATCATAAAATAGCCGGGATTGGTCACATGACTCTTCTTCCGTATCCGCCATCTTAAGTAAGTGAAGCTGTTTTTCTCCAACAAATGAACACTATTAAAACAAATGACAGGAACAGTATAGATATTTATTCTCTATTGCGTGCACAATGTTCTCAAACGAGCCATAACTATGAAGCAGGCTCACGTGACCCATTTAAGTTAACAATATACCAAAAAATGTTACGTTTGTGTTAGCAATAGTTACTATATTACTTTATAAATAAAATTCCATGACTATTTTCATTATATTTTATATTCTCGTTTATTAAAACGTACAACTATGTCACGGGTCGGCACCCTGCGGTTCGTGGGCTGGTGCGGCTCTGTCTATGTAAAGATGTGTGTCTCCAGTTTTATGCGAAAATATTCATAATTATATTATGCTTTTTTTTTTTTAAATTATTTTAGTGGCTCTTAAAAAAATTTGGAAATTTTGTAAATAGTAATATTTGGCTCTTCCGTCTGATAAGATTGCAGAGCATTGGCCCAGATCAGAAAAAAAAATATTAAAATATTATAAACTTTTCAAGAAGTTGAAATCGAAACGGTGATTTCGATCAACGTATTTTAAATGAAGACAATAGTAAATAAACTAGCAGTCAAGGTTTAAGATTAATCTTTTCAAAATAGCTGGATGACGTCATTTGTATCCAAATATAGAAACAATACAATCATATTTTCCACTGTTTGGGTGTATAAATAGCCACAACATCTTGTCAGTGACAAATATGACTATTTTAAAATAAATTTCTTCTTGTCCATATTTGATGTACATTAAAATTTATTTGTTATTGTCAACATCTCATATACATTAAAATGTATTTGTCCGTAATCGCTGCACCACCAAGCACAATTAAAATGTATCGATTACTTTGTTCTTGAGAAAATTTAGGTGACAAGATTAGAATGTTTAATTTCTCTTAAACTCGTCTGAAATTTAATTTACACTACAGTGGGATAAATTATTATTAATTTGTGTTACTTAAAAATATATTATTTTTAATATGTTAAACTAATGTTACAAAACATTAAATTCAAATAAATAATTACATATTAAATATTGCACCTATTTATTCTTAAGGAAACTATGAAATAAATAAGTTAAGTTTGATATATATATCTATCTTTAATTCGCATACATTTATGAAAAAACGCCCTTTCAATAATACTATGAAAATAAGTGGCACGCCACTTAACCTCGATCTCCACAAGTAGGGATAAAATGACAAAGACTTTAGTTGACTTAAGCTAAAACAAAATCATGCCTCTACTTTCATCCCATACGATTTCTAATGTTTCATAAGATTCGTAACTTGAACATAGATACAAAAACCGTCATACTAATTAAAATTGAGAGAGAGGTGGATATATATATAAATATATATATATATATATATATATATTAGGGCTGCGGAAATTAACGATTAATTTCTCGATTAAGCGGTAAAATGTTTTACCGATTAAAATTGTTTCTCCCTTTTAAAAAAGCATTAAAAGTGTAAACTTTACAATAAACTGTTTTATAAGGAGGATGATATTTAAAAAAACCATTGTTTTTACTTAATTAACAATAACTAAATTAAAATTCATTGACATTCAATTGGACTACTTATATTTAAACATATATTTTGTATTAAATACTTAAGTATTGGACATTCTATGAAATTTTCAGTTTAATGACGTCATAAATCTTATTTTCAGATTTAATCCAAATTATCGATTAATTAATCGGTAATTTTTCAAATGTTAACGATTAAATTTAAATTAACCCATAACAGCCCTAATATATATATATATATGAGGCACAACATTTCCCACCCTTTATTGTCAAGCTACATTTTAAGAAATAAATGCAAGATTTCAGTCTTTGACGATGAAGAAAATAGTCAGTTGCAATTAGGTAGTTGTCATCAACTACCACAAGGACCAGTGAAGACGGTTTATTATTATTTTCAAAACTGTTGAATGACATGTAGAAAATAACAACCCGAATACATGCCGAATGTTTTAGTGCTGTCGAGGGCCCAATGACCCAGTTGGGGGTAAAATTGTGGCTAGAAGACCATTTCACGGAAAAATGGCTAAAAGGTTGGGAAAATGGTGACACGGCACGAACGCTTTACGATAAAATGCCGCGACCGCGCAAGCGAGATCCCTGGTGGAAACTGCCTCGTAGCTGCCAGTCCCTCATCACGCAGATGAGGACTGGACACTGTCCAACAAACAGTTACTTTCACAGGCTAGACAAAAACAGGGAACCCGGCTGCCGTTTATGTGGTATGGCCGAGGAGACAGTGGCACACCTGCTGACCGATTGTTCTGCGGCAATTGGGGACGCGGTGAGGTCAGGCAGCCATCGCACTGCGGAAGAATATCTCCATGGCGATGTCCTTATGTTGAGGCTCGCCGTTGGTATTGTAGGCCGGGTTATAAGAGTCTGAAGGACTCAACCCTCCAATGAGAATGTCACATATTTAGTGCTGTCGAGAAGGGGTGACCTCTACGTGGTTAGACAGACGAGTAGGGTCGTGGAGTACAACACGACCTGAAACCGACAAACCCCTGGCTGGGACAGCCGAAGGCCGTTGTTAGCTGTTAGGTGCTAGCCATAAATATGATTACAGTCGCTGTACGGATCTTAGGCGGAGCATTTAGATGCAATGCCGATGATGAAAACCAAAGTACCCGTTGAGGGTCGGGTTACTCCGAAGCGACCTTTCGTCCCCCTCAATTAACAACTAGCAACGCTGTTGAGCGGTGTCGGTTTAGGGCCAGGAGCGCCAGCACGGAATAGCAAAAGGTACCGCTAGGAAACGCTTTTGGTCGCCAGCTCTGAGGAAACCTTCCGGTGGGGGTTAAACCCTAGGCAGGTCAGTGATGATCCCACGCTTTGCGGCGATCTAAACCATTAAGACTCGTAAGCTTTGCCGTGGTGGCGCCAAAGTGATATTATGTTGATAGCGAGTCACAGTAGGAAACTCCACACCTCCCTCGGGAGGCACACTTTAGTGGGAGGCGTTTTCGACCTAGTGTCCTGGACGCCCAGGCAGCTGCTTGTAGCAGCGACCGCTCCGGGGGGTGGGGCTTCTCAGTCTTTACGTCCCTTAGGGGGCCAGAGGGCTGAGGGGCTTTTCCAGGAAGCCTCATGAAGAGCGCAGGCTTGGGACTGCTGATTTTCTTCCACATGTAGGATTTTCAGTGCTGTGGGTTGTAGGCTGTAGGCTGTGGGCTGTGGGCTGTAGGCTGTGGGCTGTAGACTGTAGGTTGTGGGCTGTAGGCTATGGGCTGCAGACTGTGGGCTGTAGGCTGTGGGCTGTAGACTGTAGGCTGTAGGTGTGGGCTGTAGGCTGTTGGCTGTGGGCTGCAGGCTGTGGACTGTAGGCTGTGGGCTGTAGACTGTAGGCTGTGGGCTGTAGACTGTTGGCTGTAGGCTGTAGGCTGTTGGCTGTGTGCTTTAGGCTGCAGACTATAGGCTGTAGATGTGGGCAGTAGGCTGTGGGCTGTAGGCTTGGGCTGTAGGCTGTGGGCTACAGACTGTAGGCTGTGGGCTGAAGGCTGTGGGCTGCAGGCTGTCGGCTGTAGGCTGTGGGCATCAGACTGTAGGCTGTGGGCTGCAGGCTGTGGGCTGTAGGCTGTAGGCTTGGGCTGTAGGCTGTGGGCTACAGACTGTAGGCTGTGGGCTGTAGGCTTGGGCTGTAGGTTTGGGCTGTAGGCTGTGGGCTACAGACTGTAGGCTGTGGGCTGTAGGCTATGGGCTGTAGGCTGTAGGCTGTGGGCTGTAGGCTGTGGGCTGTACGCTGTGGGCTGTGGGCCGTAGGTCGTGGGCCATGTGGTGGCTCATGTCGCTATCACATCTGTACAATGAGAATAGTGCCGTGGGAAAACTCCTGCCAGTCCGCCGTGTTAAAAAAGTTTGTCAAAAGCTGTTTAGAGAGTACAAAATTGTATATTAATTGTCACTCCAAGTCACACATTTGACGTCACACAGTCAACGTCACATAATTTACATCACTAATGACTTCTCCAACTCCTTTAAATCACAGTGAAACTTCCAGAATTGACATTCGGGAACGTATAATTGACGTCATCGAACAGCTTCATACATAGCCGGCCCAAGTGCAGCATTGGACATCACCAAGCGATTCTGTAGTGGCTATTCACTCAGTCCTTTTATAGGGGTAACACTTGTTTTAACAACAAAAAAACATTGAATCTAAAATCGACCGAAAGCACATTTTCCAACACAAAAAAGTAGTATAAAAAAATTCAACAGTTTTAAGTACAACGGTTTCTTTCTCCGACTTGGATTGAACTGTCAACACTAATAAACGTCACAAAATAACTGTCAACACCATTAAACGTCACAAAATGACTGTCAACACCATTAAACGTCACAAAATGACTGTCAACACCAATAAACGTCACAAAATGAATGTCAACACCATTAGACGACACAAAATGACTGTCAACACCATTAGACGACACAAAATGACTGTCAACACCATTAGACGACACAAAATGACTGTCAACACCATTAAACGTCACAAAATGACTGTCAACACCATTAAACGTCACAAAATGACTGTCAACACTAATAAACGTCATAAAATTTTTGAACAATTACCCACCCCCACCCCCAGTTGTTTATATTTTACACCTATTTAAAATTCAATCTTTTCTTGATGTCACGTAAGAATTAGCGCTCATCCCCCTTCCCCAATCTCCCCCCNGTGTCCCGGAAAGATTGGGCCTCCCCCCCCTTCCCCAATCCCCCCCCCCCCCCCACCACCCCAAATCTTAACCTTAGCTTACGTACTGCACAACTCGGATCTTAAAGTAAAGGGGAATAAACCTGGCGCTCTGAGAAGAGAACCCGTGTCTAATAATTACATTAGATTCTAGTGTAAGACAAGCCCGAGAACTCTCCATTTGACGATGATGAAGTTGAGTTTAGGCCAGGGTAGCCTACTAGTCGAGCGTTGCGTATTTGTTCTGCTTATTTTTTATTATTATTTTTTTTTCTTAATGTTTTACCCCATTGCATTTTTTCTTTAGAAATGTGCTCAAAACTCATAATTTTTAGGGACCAACAGGAATACACTTCGCACTATCGGGGTTTTCGGAACTATACAACTCGGCAAATAGTGACCACGCAAATAGCCAAATGTCTATAAAAAAAATACCTTTAAAAATACAATTTTGGAATTCAATAAATGTCAAGATTACTAAATTTACCAATTGTTATAAATAAAACAGATGTAACCTAGTAATAGAAATGAATGATTAAAAAATTATAAAATTTATTTTTAAAAAAAAAATTGTCTACGATAACTTCGCGTTTACATCTAATGACTAGCACCACGCCGCCATATTTACTAAATGTTGATGACGGTAGTAATGAAAAAAATAAAAAATACTTCAATAATAATTTAATTAACCAAATTGATTGCCTGAAATTAAATTTTAATGGTAGAAAACGTGAAAGCTAAATACAAGGAGGTTTTGGTTTTGCGAAATAAGGAAAATGCTAATCGTTTTCAATGGCGAATTATTTCGGGTTTCCCATTTTCGTTTAACAAACTTACAGTACTCGGTTCGTACCCGGATCCGGCAAACGGTACATCTAACTATTCGGATTCGGTACCCGGTTGATAATTTCTACCCGGTTGGTCCCTAATGTTTATACTTGAGCTGACTGTGCAGTAATGTGTCTTTACACAGCCAACCATATATTAACACAGTCAACCATATAAACACAGCCAACCGTATATTAACACAGCAAACCTTATATTAACACAGCCAACAACAGATTAACACAGTCAAACACAGATTAACACAGTCAAACACAGATTAACACAGTCAAACACAGATTAACACAGTCAACATCAGAATAACGCAGTCAACCACATATTAACACAGTCAACAACAGATTAACACAGCCAAACACAGATTAACACAGCCAAACACAGATTAACACAGTCAAACACATATTAACATAGTCAAACACAGATTAACACGGTCAACCACAGATTAACTCAGCAAAACACATATTAACACAGTCAACCACATATTAACACAGCCAACCACAGATTAACATATCAACCCATTGATTAACACAGCCAACCACAGATTAACTCATCAACCCATAGATTAACACAGCCAACCACAGATTAACACATCAACCCATAGATTAACACACCCAGCCACAGATTAACACAGTCAACAACAGATTAACACAGTCAACCACAGATTAACACAGTCAACCACAGATTAACATAGTCAAACACAGATTAACACAGCCAAACACATATTAACACAGTCAACCACAGATTAATACAGCCAACCACAGATTAACACATCAACCCATAGATTAACACAGTCAAACACATATTAACACAGTCAACCACAGATTAACACAGCCAACCACAGATTAACACATCAACCCATAGATTAACACAGCCAACCACATATTAACACATCAACCCATAGATTAACACAGCCAACCACACAGCCAACCACATATTAACACATCAACCCATAGATTAACACAGCCAACCACATATTAACACATCAACCCATAGATTAACACAGCCAGCCACAGATTAACACTGCAAGCCATAGATTAACACAGCCAACCACAGATTAACTCAGCCAGCCACAGATTAACACAGCAAGCCACAGATTAACACAGCCAACCATATATTAACACAGTCAACTATATATTAACACAGCCAACCATATATTAACACAACCAACTGTATATTAACACAGCCAACCATATATTAACACAACCAACCGTATATTAACACAGCAAACCATATATTAACACAACCAACCGTATATTAACACAGCCAACCATATATTAACACAGTCAACCACATATTAACACAGCCAACCACAGATTAACACAGTCAACCATATATTAACACAGTCAACCATTTATTAACACAGCTAACCTTATGCTAACAACGCCAAACACATAAGGACATACATGCATCCCACATATAAACTCAATATTAACTATTTTTGTACAGAGCTTAAATTCCATTTCCAGAATGTTACATTGACAGCTACTTGGAAGGTTCTGAACTGAAGTGACCGCACAGTTTTTCTTTCAAAAACATTCTTAAATATGCACATCACTTGTTGGTGCAGCTGTCACAAGGTATAGGGTGTTGGGGGGCTGTGTAGATACTTTTATGAATCACATCAGCTTGGCTGTAGGATTTTTTTTTATTATTACCACGTTTTTCTTAGTTTGCTTTCTTGGATGTTTGTCTTTCCGGGGCAAAAATTGAATTCCTTTTTTGAACCACTTCTGATCATCCAATTTTGATGAAATTTTGCATGCATACTTGATTCACATGACAATTTAATATTTC